>JAKWJA010000568.1:0-25000 GCA_027704765.1 Solanum habrochaites
ACTTGGTCCACCGGAAGCTCGTACACGCCCTCTCTGCTCGTTACGTTAGCAAGCAAGCCATCGTAAGAGACGCAGGAAAGCAAGCTGAAGAAGAAAAAAAAGGCTTCCGCATAGGCTCTCCCGAACCGTTACTTTATTATAATTCGAACTTATTTACAAGGAAGCCCTATGGCCTCAACGCTAGGCAGGAACAGCAGAAGAATTCAAAGCGCTAAATAGGAAATCGAAAAAGGCCAAGCTACGAACAGTACCCTTTTCAACAGTAAATAAGCTCAAGAGCTAGGAGTTCGATGTCTAGGTTGAGGCTCACTCATTGAAGTGTGACCGTAGATCTGGTCTTTCCCAGGAAAGAAAGCAGCCAGGTCTTTTTTCGACCCTTAAGAGCAAGGTCCGTCCCACTCTCTCATCTACACAATTGTCCGATCTCAGATGCTTTGTCGGAGATTCCAGATTTGATTGCTAACCATGACATCAGTCTTTCCTCCGTCAGGAGGTCACGAAGGTGAGGTCCTGAGAGAGATAGATGCTTCACACATGGCATCCGATTGAAAGAAAGAGATGGGTTGGCAATAAAACAGCCATTTCATTATTTTTTTTTACGCAATTTAAAGATTAAGGAATCGATCACTTCTTCACTTCAGACTGGTGAATTTGGTAAAGGGAGGTTTTCCCTCCGCTTTAACGTTCACGTTTTTTCCCGCTGTTCAAGGCCACCTTGTATGAAATCTTTCCGCTTCCTTCCAGGTATATTCCTACCCTACCTATCCAAATGAAAAAGAAGATCCCCTTATACAAGCTCAGCGGAAATCATTCTAAAAAGTGTATTTACAGGTACCAAGCGCCTATCCGTTCTAAAAAGGTTGGAATGAAAAACACATTTCGAAAGCCTAGGAAACCGCTTTCGTTACTTCACTTCTGCGCTTCCGTTCCCCACCCCTTATTAGTATAGTTACGAAAAGTATAGTTCCCCATCAGCTATTCGGTATATTGATAGTTCCAGGGAAAAGCGGATAAGACGCGGTATCGGGACTAGTGATGTACGAATTACGAAAGCGCTGTTTTCATCCCACTAGAAATATGACAATACAATAAGGACAACGGGGAAGGGAAAAGAAAGGAAAGCACTGACCTATATTCGCAGCTTTAGGGGTACAGTTCTAAAAAGCCTATTTAAATCCCTTCGCTAAAGGTTTCACTCTATAATCTGATGAGTCACCACGGAAAGCGAATTCGAGAAAGGTGAAAATAGGACTTCTATTCCGATTGTTCAGCTATTCCGCGTTGAAAGAGGCGGGTTACCGTTAGAGGACTAATGCTTGCCGGTGTGGGTTGACGGGAGTGAACAATCTAGGTTCAAAGGTAACACAGGGTATAAAGAAAATCGGATGGGGTTCCGTTACCTTATACTGTAAAAGCGACTCTAAAATACATCTAATAGAAAACACGTCTTTAATTCACGTCTTTTCGGTTAGATTAATGGACGACGATAAGCCACGCCAGTAGTGCTCTCTGCGCTTATGCTCCGATGTAAGTGGTAGTGTCACAATCTGAATTTCAGAGAAAAGTGGATAAGTAAAAGTTCAACGGGTAGAGAATGCGTTTTAACCGATTGAAAGGTGATAAGTGTCCTAACGGTATATAGCGAATGGGCGTTTACTGTACACCTCACCGGTTTTAGACCTCCAGACACCCATGTGTGTGTGTGGTGCCGTCTCAAGACCGACCTTCCGTTCGCTCCACCTCTACCACTCACGAAGTGGAAATCCGATCCATATGTCACGTCAACTAAAGGTTAAAGGCGCTTTCGCTTCACCGGAATCCGACGTCAAATTGGTTGTTACCGGTGGGTAGTTCCCATCGCTTCATGCAGTGATGATCCTCATGGGGTTGAAAAAAGCGCTCTTGAAAAACGGTGGGAAAGACAGCGCAACCATTCCGGTGGGTACAAAACTTAAGTGGGGTTTATTCGTCTAATGAAAGGAACCGATAGTAGGAAAGTACCTACATGAGAGAGTTAAATTTATCACTCATGATTTGGAAGAGTGAATAGGATGTGTGAGCTGCATCGAAGAATTACTTCCCGGGCGAAGTAAGGTAATATGCCATGCCTTACGAAGCGAAGGCACCTCTATGCTTAAACTAAACAAGTAAGAAACCTGCAGCTAAGCGGGCCTTTAGCGAACATTAGCGACATAAACAGAAAGAAATAGGAAAGCGGCCATAAGCCCTCGATCGAGTTAGTAACAGAAAAGGGAAACGGTTGACACAACAATGTGCGTTCCAGGACCTCGAGTGAGAAAAAGAGCGTTAATAGTTGTGTGTGTCGTACGGGGAACAGAGTTCCGCAACCCCTGTTTCCCAACACAACAAAAGGGGGCTTTGACTTTCAGTATCTTTCAACTCGTGTTCCCCCGCGTCGTCTCACTCTTCACTCTTTTCAACCGCCATTTCCACCACGATTTTTCTCCAAACGAGAAGCTTTGGCTAGCGTTCACTCACTCTCGATGGTCGCCATTTAGTTCGTTCGTTTTGTAGCAGAGCGAATTAATGTGCCGAGGAGGTAGCTGCATGCAGAATAAAAGAAAGAGAGACATCCGTATAGCTCCTTGTCTTTCCCTTCCGGATTCTTGGTGGCGTGAATCCAGCTAACGAGGCCAACTGCTTCGTCTTTACCACTTAGTGTACTTAGGATTTGAGGATCTTCTTTTCATCGTCGTGAATTGGTTGGGCTGAAGCGAGGAGGAGAGATTCTCGGTTAGAGGTAGTCAAGCTAAGAGCTAGGAAAGTTGCAATTCGGTAAAGCCAAGTAAGGCACGATAGGCTGTTCCTCGCGTATCAGTCCCATTCAGTTCCAGAAGAAGGCACAAACCGGGTTTTTAACTCCAAAGCCCTGTGCTTTAGTCAAATGAAGTGCCCTGCAACGGCCAGAGAAAATGTATCTCCATTACCATCATGCCACCACAAGAAGAAGTGCTTGACTACGCCAGATAGAAAGCTTGGAACAACGCAAGACAGTAGCAAGTGCGGCTACTGGAACACGATAAGGCGATGGTACAACCGGGAATAAAGTTGTGCTCGACAAGAAGCATCGCATTCGCATGTGGATTCCATTTCAGCTGTGGACAAACTGGCGGTTAAGACTGCTTTACGCCTTATAGTTTAGAAGTCTCGTGGCTAAAAAAGAATGAATCCAATCGGATAAAACTCATAAACGGGGAAGTCCAAGCTGGGATTGGGGAATCAGAAAGAAGTCACAGTCCGGGTGGGAAAAACTCTTCGAGCGGATCTAGTCTTCTTTTCTTCCTTATTACGAGACCGGAATAGTAGAAAAAGTGTATCGGAAAGGGTCGGGTAGTCGCCTAGTGACATTCTAAAATCCACTTACTTCCTCCCCTTGGAAAGATGGGCCTCATCAGGGCGGGCACACAAAACTAGAGATAGAATAAAAGGGGATAGCTTAGCAGGAGGTAGGTCCAATACCAACACGAAGAGAAAAGCAACTCGAAAAAAAAAAGCCCCTATTGTAAGAGGCGGGGGAAGGGTGTGAGATCCAATCACTTGTCTTGTTTGATTCTTGTTCGGATGTATCACCGACTTAATTGGAAAGAGTTCTATCCATATAACGGGGCAAGGAGATGGATCTGTTAGGCCCTGCTATTCCGTTCTTGTGTCGTAGTGCACTGACACGCTTAGCCTATCCTATCTCTTGAAAGGTTATCCTCAAGCACCCCCGTAGTGTTGATTACAAACAACGTGTCTTGCTCTTAGCTGTTATCCGAGTCACCAGATATGCAAGCGACCTGAAAGACCGAAAAAACTGAAAAGAACTGTTTAAAAGTCTTTGCAAAGAATTTTTCAAAAGAAAGACCGGGCCATGGACTGGACGATAGAGGGTATGTGATATATGAGAGATTTGGAATATTTAATCCAAATTTTATATTATCTAGAGGAATGTGGAATAAGAGGCGGACCCCGGTAGGACGGGGAGACAAAGATAAAGATGGTGGGCACAGCCAGCCCTGTAGGTGGAGGTACACGAAGACCACACAAAAAAAGTTTTAATCTATTATCCACGCCATCAGCTCTTCAGGACGAGAAGGACTCCCTGGGTTCAAAAGAAGCTGCACACACTGGCTGGGGCCTGAGGATCCAAATTTCAATATTATTGAGAATCAGAGAAGCTAATGAGAAGGGATGGGAGGTGGAATTGATACATATTTGGAGGGAAGGCAGGAGATGTGTTGGCTAAGCAAAGTATCGTCCTGCTCCTTGGGGACCCATCCTACGGTGTGACCCCCTAATGAATCAGACAGTGGAAAAAAGAATGAGTAACATTAGGCGCGACGAACACCTAGAGTTGTGAAGGTGAGTTCCGAGCGTAAAAGCCCTTAACGTTCCAAAAAAAGGAGGGGAAGTAACATGTCTCTCCATCAGGGATATTCTCCCACAGGAGGAGAAACTCAGCTGCCGCCTGAATAAGTCCCTTGGGACTTAACAAGGTCCGAAAGTGTTTGCCAAATTTGCTTCTGTGGATGCTGGTGTTATGAAATACCAGGCTAGTCCTTTTTACTTGTCGACGTGGAATTATTCTGTTTTTTCTTGTAGAGTATATATTGATTGAAATTGAATCAGCGGGTAATGATATTCAATTAATCATAGCAAACCGTTGATTTAGAGATAGAGGTGCCGGAGGAAGAGATCCGGGAGGGTATTATTCCCATAGCCTTGAGATCTTTCTTTTGCTTTTCTCCGCGCCTAGGGAGTTCCCGGTTCTCGCTTCTGAGATCTTCCAAGCTAGAAGCTCGCTGATTTGAGATGAGGAGAGACAGCCATTTGATGCATGACAATGGAGAAAAAGTACGATAGGCTTTGGTTTCTTATGAGCTACTAAGCTAATAAGCTATAAATGATGAGAGTGATGCATTGACTTGACTTTTAGGCTTGAAAGGTTCCTTTGGTCGATTCAGTTGATGCCTAACCTACGATTGAGGAGTTGGAAGAAGAAGAAAGTTCTTTGGAAAATAGAAGTCATACGATCTATAAGTTGTGCGTCTTATGTTTTGGTAGTGTCTCTTACTATTTATTTAGGTGCAAAGAGGGCCTAAGCGGGTTTTCAAGCTATTATCTCGAGCCTGTCTCCATTTCCACCGTTTGATGCAATAGAAGCTCGTAATGCACAATATCTGGTGGTGAAGGACCATTCCGCTGCTCAATTGGAGTTGACGGTACTAGTTCTGTTTAGAGTAAGAGCTCTTGCGGAAAACCAGTGCGAGTACTGACTGTTGGAGGAGAGAAACCACATGTTTAGAAAGGTTCACGTTAGAAGCTCCTCTTCATCTGCAGGGTATAGACTTCTTTGGATCTTATCCGACTTTCAGAGGTTTTAATCAATAGGGAAATCCGCCTTTTGTTGATCATTCCTCTAAAAAATTCTTTTCATGGGCCATCTCTATTCAAAGGATCTTACTCAATTAAATAGAAATAACTTAACTTCTACCCAGCTTTTTTTCTTTTTAGGCAAATTGTTGGACGGTACTTTTTATAGGATTCAAGCTTGCGAAATGCTTTATCATTCTTACTGAAGAGTAAAACTCAACTGGCGTTGACACAGGTGCGAAGCAAGTCTATGCGGAAAGGATAGGAAAAGCTGATACGATACGGAGTTGTTGGTGGAAAGAGTAAGGACTTGTTTGCCCAAGTTCCCTTGCTTGAAGGGACGATCGCACTTTCGTGGTTACTGAGACTGTCCCTACACTATCCTTTAGCAAGCTGGTTACACGAGTTCTGGCTTTCCCAGCCGGACAAACTTCTGGAATAAAATGGTTTCCCCTATTATATTTATATGCCAGGTCCAACATTGCTACTCTTACTTCCACTAGCAAGAGAAGTCTGCTCTAACATACCCCTTAGGGATCCCATTAAAATACTTACTCCTTACTTGAAACGCACGAGCACGTTAACTGCCAAAGGAGCGGGCAAATCGAGTTAGACGATGAGGCAGGGATTGTAATTTCAAAGAGGCTCGACCGGACCCAAGAACCGGACAGAAGACAGGCCCCAGGTGATACTCGTGCAGGTTAGTTAATGCCTGAAAGAAGTCATAGCTTCTTATATCGAGCATGCCTTAGCCATCGTTTACAAGGAAGCTTTGTCGCCGTACTTAGAAAAGGAGGTTCTAAAGTAGGGTCAAGCTGAAAAGGGGAGAATTTTGGAATTCAAGAAAAGAAAAGGCATTTGCCCAATACATTATTCATACAAGATGAGATTCCAAGCCGTACAAGGGCAATGTGAATTTCATCGAATCCTTCACTCTTCTAGGACGGATTGCAACAGATAGCTGTTAGGGAAGGATCTCGATAATTGTTCATCAGAAGCCATCAAGCACGAAAGCAGCAAGGAGGTGCTAGGGGAGTCCCAGCGAAGGAAAGAAGGACATGAGAGGCATAGAGAGGACTCAAGGACAAGACACGACTCAGTGACCCCGGTAAAGTTGATCTCAATGGCCTTGCTGTCCGCAGATCGATTACTCGCCTGTGAAGGTTTGAAGCCAGTTTTGGAGGCAAGTAAGGGTTATCCGGTGATCGGGACATCGAAAGGGAAGGCGAGGTTTCCCAAGTCTATTAGTTAAGCGTGGCCCTAACTGGTCAGGGATTACCCGATCTCATGGATGAAGGATAACAGTTTCTATTGGAAATAGAGGATGGCAGAGCAATTCGACTTTTCCACTTGGCCATCTAGAGATAGTTTGCACGAGTTAGTGATACGAAGTTGGAAGAGAATGAAGCTATATCACTTCATCTTCATCAAAGGCAAAGATCTCCATAAAATTAGATTATTTTGCCTCTCTTTGATTCTGAGGCAGTGTCAAGTTTAGAAGATCCTCCGAGGTCCAGTGAAAAGGTCACTCCTAATACGATTTTATTGAAAGGGAGGAAGGTAAAAAGATCAAGTCTACGTAATTCCGTAGGAGGTGGCGATTCTCCCCGACCTTTAATCTTCGTTATACCTACTGCGGGGGGGCGAAGGGGGACGGCGGGGCGGCCGGCTCACCTGACCCCGGTTGGTTGCAGAAGATGACCCCTCGGCTGGTCTCCAAATAAGTTTTTTTAATAGCACACAGCACTTACAACCACGAATAAGTTGGAGATGAGGGAATGAGTTGGGACTTAAGGTGGGGGAACGGGGTTATGGTCTGTTACTTTTATGTTCGGAGTCATTGATCCCTTGATAAGTCCTTAACTTAGAATCTCTTAGAGAAGAGAGAAATATTTTGATTCGAGGCGAAGCCCCTCTCATTTAGAGTCAAGTGGATTTCAAGCCTCTCCCGCGTTACGGAGTTCTTCTGCTCTAATCTCGAATAGGAAGGTCAGCATGACTGAGGTTAGTTAGTATTGATTCATGCAAAGCATGCTCCTTGAAGGCTGGAGGAAGGAATGTCACCTATCACCCCGTAAGAGCCGTGGCTCTGTTGTTTGCACGGCCTACAGATGAGAGAATCCAAAAGGTACCGACATCAATGAATAGAAGAGCATCAACTATATGCTTACTCATGCCCAGGAATCACTAGACACAGAGAGAGGGGTGTACGAGCTAATCTTTTACTAGAGTGGAAAGCTGGCCGGAAGAAACGCATAGAGCCGATGCGTGCTACGCTCTCCCCTCCTTCCATCAGCGAAGATGAGGCGGGGGAGAAAAAAGCGTTGATTTCCCCGGTGGCATAGGTTACCTTCTATCTTCCTCCCCGTGACGTCCCAAAGCATCGCTATCACTTTTCTTGCTTTCTTCTTGTCTTTCATTTCTTATAGAACGGCTTTATATCAGGTATAGTTGGTTATGGATGAAGCGTTAGTAGATATAGAAAAGTGTGACGGGGGGGGATTGCGGGTCGGGCTATAGTAGGTTCTGGGGACGCCTTAGCATAACCCCCCCCCCTAAGAGCCTTTCTGGTAGCAGGCACTATTACTAGTATCTCTCTAGCTTCAGTCTATTATAAAAAGTAGTTAGCAGAGTCGTCGATATGGCGGTTCCTCGCGTAAAGGACTACTTTTGCATCGGCTCTCTCTCGTTAGGTATTACGCATGGCGGGAAAGCTGCTCGTCTCGGAGTAAGTTCCTCACCACCTTAGTGGGACTAGTCTAAAAAACGCACTTGAAATGCCAAGACTCGGTTGTTTTTGCGGGAAAGGCCTTCTAGATTAAGTTTACACGTACCCTTTATTACTTTCCCGATCGGGCCTCGGGTCGGTTAGCTGGGCTCCGGGGCATTACTACCACGGCTTTATATCGACCCGCGCCCAAGAAGGAAAGAACAGGGACGTAAAGCGAGGAGTTAATTAGCGCATACATGTTAAGGAGGATGGGGCAAACTCATTTCATGACCCATGGCCCAGTGTGTCACTTGGTAGGCATGTAGAACAAATAAGTAGGCTGGTTTCGTCGATAGGGAAAGAGCAGGGGAGGGGGCGTGGCTGTAATGAGACAATTTGCATGGACGAATGGATTTTTTTCGAAGATGAGAGTAACCATTTTTTCAACGTGAGAGGTGGATGTAATCAGCCGAACGAGTGAGCGGGAGTTCATTGAACCCCCTGGCTCAAGAAAACAGGGGGGGCGGCTCCGAGGCCTGCCGCAGGCCAGCACCGACGTAATTGCCCACCCGATCCGATCAAAAGAGGTGCGAGACTCTAAGGGGACATTCACACTGTGATTCTGAGAAAGTCACGAGAACATGTGAAAGGGGGAAATGGCGGCTGTCCGTGCACTTTCGGAAATGACGGAAAAATATAGTCCAGGCCACGGAAGGCGATAATGTTCTACGAATATGGAGATCTCCGCGGAGACGGATACGGGAAAACCTCCGCAGAGGGGGGGAGATATAAGGGGGACCTTTACCTCCTAAGCTACTCGATTAGGGAATACCGGCCAAATTAGTCTCTGTACCGCTTTCTTCATGACAGAGGCAGTTATTCCCGGCTGGCATAGAAAGTCTCTCGCGTGGGAGACGGCTATGCATTTCTGGTACTGGTGGGTATTGGACTATAGATCTTAAGGGAATAATCTCGTTATTATTTCTGTATTATTTCTGTCCCATGACGACTAAGAACAGGCAAATCCAAAATTTCACTTCGAATTTCGGACCCTCAACATCCGATGTAATGGTGTTTCACAACAGTATGGAAAATGAACAGAGAAGAAGAGTGGTGGAACGCCCCGAAACCACAATTGGATTACTCCAGGCGGGCACGAAGCCGCTGATGCCGAGGTCGGCTAGATGCGCTAGCTATGCCCTGCTGGTCCCCCTCCCCGGCAAGGGCGAGGTTCCGTAAGACTCAATGAGCACGGCATAAGGGGCGGTGAGCAATCAAGCGAACACCTGACTGATTCCAACTAGGGACAGAAGGGAGAAGGAGAAGAGAAGGTTGTGAAGGTGGCCTCGTTATCCATACCTCGGTCGGGATGGTGAAGTGGAGGACCGCCGCCCGGCGTTTTTGATACGAGCGTTGGTGGGGTCGGAGTGCCTCTGTCAAGGGCAGCTAGCGCATACCGGGTGATCAGTCACAACTGCACCTCACATCTCGGCACAAGTGGAACGTGTAAAACCCGCTGATGTTCCCATTCAAATACATTTGTTCCTTAATCCATAGCCTTAAGAAACGCTAGAAGCGGAGGGACCAACACGCCCCATCAGACCAGCGGGGAGGGATGTCCACTACTGGCAAAGACGTCATGGCGAAAACGACGCAGGCGCGACAGCGTGGTAGGCCTGCGACGAGGGAGCATACCATTAGGAGGAAAGGGAGCACCGGGACGGTGAAGAGCCAGGGGAGCCGGTAATTGTAGAGGAAATGGAAGGATTTCCTATTAGCGAAAGCCCTATGGATGTAAGGGAGGAAGTGGTATGAATTTTGGAAAAAACGAGGGAGCGAGAGCCTATATAAATCGAAAATGAAAATAAATAAAGAAAATTCCATGAATAGATAGAGTAAACGGTAGACAGACAGCGCTTGCCTACACGCGAATTAGCAGTCCGAGGTTGAGCAAAGTCTCAATGTAACTACAGGATTTTGCGAAATGAATGATGGGATGGGCCACCTGAATGGCGTGTGAGCCGCATGCGGGGGACCCACAAGACGGTTTTTAGGGGGATCTGGTCGAAAAACTGGCCGGCGCCCACTCCGACTAGAGGGGACTGAGAAATAATTGAGTACAAAACTTATCTTCAAGCTTTACCTTATTTTGATCGTTCAGAGGGCGATCGCGGGGTCACTGAATGAAGTCCTCCATTTCTTTCGGAGGTGCTGACCCGCAGCGAGGCAGAGATGACTAAGTGACATATGGAATATGGCGATGACAACAGCATGTCGTAGAAGGGTAACAGGTGGGGGCCAACGACCCAGTAAGACTAACCTATTACAACTAATCCCCGAGCGGCAGTCAAAGGGGGAGTGATGTGAAAATCCTGTGCCACATTATCCTCCCCCAGCGCTAACCTTCCTCCTACTCTTCTCCCGAATCCGCTCTTCTAGTCTCCGCTTCATTATGTCAGTGCCTCTTCTATTCTATCTACTCTGCTACCCTCCTCTCCAAGCCTCCACCTTATTCCGCCCCCCCTTTGTGCTCGCTTACCCACCCCCTCTCGGCTCCACGCTCTTCGTACTCGTTCTTTTCCCTCTCGCCCGGTCCTTATAACTGCTTTCGTCCCGGTTATCACTTACTTGTTTGATAAGCCTGCCTCTTTTTCTCCATCATTCGCCTGATCAGCTTTTCCTAACGCTTATCAGTTTTTCATTTCCATACTTTGCCTCCTCTTACTTTTCTCCTTTCCCTCTCTCCGTTCCTCCCCTTCCCTTTGTGCGTCTTACCGTTCTCCGATGCCAGCGAATGATCGGCCGGAACAAGAGGCTAGGGCGGGCTTCCTTCCAACCGCGTCCTTCTTTGTGTGGCGGAGATAAAAGCGAGGTTGCACCGGAAAAGAAGGGAACTGGATAGATCTATTATATGGTGAAGCATCCGAAGCATAACTGCACACTCCCACGATCTTTTGCCCGAGAGATAGAGCAATTCGGTTGGAACCGGTGAAACTTACACGTGTTCTGGATAGATGGTGGGACAGAGGGCTCGTGGTACCTGCTGCCCACCCTTCCTCCTTGCTTTGAGAACCGTGTGAAAGGAGGAGTAGGAAGAAGAGAAGGAGGTCCTAATACGAAAGTCGCACACTTACTTAGCAGTGCGGGAGGACTGGGGAATGGGTCAGAATAAAATCCACTGGGCGGAAAAATTAACAAGAACGAAGCTTACTTAGATAGGGCTTGATTGGTCTTTTTTTTTTCTTAGTGATTGGAAAGGGAGGGCGCCGGTATGTTTAGCATGGAGGCGGAGCATCGAATGGCGGAAGAAGAGGCGGCTATGCAGGGAAGGAATGGGAAATCGTCAAGGATGACTTCGTGTTGGCGGAACGAAGGGCTAAATAGGAGAGTTATCTCTGAGCCGGTCTGGAGTTCCCAACGCTCGGGAAAACTGGTCGAGATAGATGACAGCACCCTTTCCCCTCTTCCTACCGGTAGGGCAATTTCTCTTATGGCCTTCACCCCCCCCGCCCGGAAATAGAGAAACCAAGACCCTTTCGATCCATTCATTTTGGCAAAGCAGGGAGGATCCAGAGATTGCCGCCCTCCTATTCGAGGCCGGATGGCCGCGCCCACAAGCACCCAACTTCCTTTGCTCTTCCTTCGGTTTTGCCTCACGAACGCGTTCCACTTAGGAGCCTACTCATATTCCAAAGGCGATACTTCAATTCAAAGCGCAAGCCCCCCCTTCTATTGAATAATGTTAAAAAGCTATAAACAAAAGTACCAAAAGGGGGCGGGGACAAGATACGCTGGTACCGGCGAAGGCTTCCAAAGGCGACCAGCTTTCATACTGTTGTTACATTAGGCGGACATTTTCAAATATTATTCGAATAGCATGGCCTGGGGCTAAGATAACTCCAAGTGGGAGAGCCGTGTTATGGTGACTAGTGCACGGTTCAGAGGAGCACTGTGTATGTGATGCAAGTGAAAGTTACGAAAAAGCTGTCGTAAAGTTTCGTTCTGTTCCGTCGTCGGACCCTTATATGTTTCTATGATGGCCCAACGAACACGCCCATTCTTCGCCGGAGAGAGACTTTTGGAAATTGCGAGGTCCCTTACGAGCCAATATATACGAGTGTTTATTCCGTGAAATAACGCGAATTTCCAAATCATCACCTGCTTTAACTACTCATGCTATGGAGGTAGGAGCATCAAACTACGTTCCGGTGGCTTTGGAGGGCGGCGAAGAAATTGTTGGAATTCTATGACAGGGTCTCGGGGAGCCGGATGGCATTGCAGTTTCATACGACCAAGTGGAGTGGCACCAAGATCTTGCCTCTGGACTTATGTATAGATACATTGATCATTCACACAACAATTGCTTTCGTATCGACGAAATTAGATAGAGATGTCAACGCAACCGTATCTGAAACAACGATTAGGGGATATTGATAATGTCACGTTGCACACGAGAAGCAAAGGATTTTTGGGGATTCAATGGTGTAATGTTAAGAGGTTATGGGGTATGCTGGGATTTGCGGAAAAGCAGCCCACCTTACGATGTTCATGACCAATTGGATCCTGACATCCATTAGGTACCAGAGGGAGATCGCGATGATCGTTAACTGTATTCGTATGAAGAGATGCCGAAAAAGTCGTTGCGGATCATGTGCAATGTCTTAATCAAATGCTAGTGCATGATCAAGCCGATTATCGAAAGCTATGTCCTCCCATCACGATCTCGATGAACTATCCATGAATCGTGCGCCGTGGGAAACGTATATCATCGCGTTCTTAACCCGAGACCTAGTTAAGGCTCCGTCTCGGAACTTGGGGGTAAGGAGTAAAGGCATCATGAGGTTGGCGCATCTCGTTGAGCGTGGAGAAAGCATTAGGAACCCCAATTTTTTTTCGTGGAGCCGTTTCTTTTTCCGTCCCCCCACCCCGGCAATCGCGCTCGACTGCCGGTTCTTCAGGAAGAATCAATTACGCTCCCTTCTTTCATTTGATTTTTGTTTTTTTTGGGGGAAAGGGAACCGTCTACCACGTGGGAAGATAGACATCAAGTAAGGTGGTTTGATGAGGATTAACCTAAGCTGACACGCGGAGTTGGCTGTGGACAACAGGGGTGGTGCCTTACCGCACGCAGGTGGACGCGCGTGTAGCGGTCGTGGTGGTGCTTCAGATTCCAATCGGTACTGGCCAAGATCAGAATGAGATTTGCCGGCGAACACTTGCAGTCCCATTATTGAGTAGATGTGAGCGCAAGCCATCTTATCAAATGATACTAGCTTAGAAAGCTATCGCTTGGGTCGAAGCACTAAAAGAAAAGGACCGGAAACGCGGAGGCATAGCGAACCACGGGGACCGTCTACTAGTAAAGGGAAAAGGAAGTGTGCTCCTCGCACCAGCGGGAAAAGGCCCTCTTCCTCTTGTAATAATAATAAATAAGGTAAAGCTGGATAGCTCCGAACTAGTCAAGGGCTTGATGCCCTTGTATAGGTGTGTTGCGGGATACGTGATCTCGTTAGTAGGCGCTGACAACGATCCAGCCGAGAGAGGGCAGTCTTTAGAAACAACTGGTTGGAGAAACGCAAGAGAACGCTCGCGTTTCGTAGTCTTCTTCCAGCCCTAGGAGTAGCACAAAAAAGGATTAGCATTATTGACCAATGATAAAGCACTAACACCTTCCTCGTTGGGGCTTCCACGCACTGGGAAACAGGCTGACGCGACGGGAAAACCGGCCACTAGTTACAAGCTCCCAATAAGGTTATCGAGAGGGCTATTCCAGTCAGGTGCCGAATTTCTTACCCAGAATTGGAAAACTACCCCCTCATTCCTATTTCGGGAGTTGAGGCGAAAACTGGCTTGCTGAAAAAGTTCGCCACGCACCGGCCAAGTTCACTTGCTTATGTAGGAGGCGTAAGTACCAAAGTGCCCAACAGTAGGCTGCGTTGTCTGGAACGCAGTCCGAGGATAACGTACAGTGTATATATAGAACTATATCTTCCGACGATGTCATTTCAAAATGTCCGCGGGGTTCAACCGCTCGTTCACCTCCCAACAGCGCAAAGTTGGATGATGAGCGCAGATGAGGGAAGCCGGGAGCAAGAAAACCAATAATCTCTTTCTTGTCCTCTACTTAAGGTTAGGGTGCCAAGAGAGCGCTTTGCGTACTGAGAAAGACGAACGGTCAGAGCGCGAAGGTCAAGACTTAGACGAGCGTTAGCGAAGTCGATTCTCATAGCGAGGCGCTAGACCCGTTAGCGAAGCGCTTGTAGTAGCGCTGAAGGCCCTATGTGCGACTAATGTTGAAGCCAAGGACGTCCGCCTCTCTATAGAAGCCAGTCAACTGGCTGAAAGAAGTAGGGGCCCTCCCCATTTGGTAATGGCATTAATCTATAGATAGAAAAGCCCTATGATGGAAACATACCACGTTAGGTTTGGAGAGAGATGGGAACGGTTATATAATAGGGGAAGCAGATGCAGCCTTTTCTTTCAATTAGCCGGCCAAATGACTGACAGGATACATCGGTCTACTTACCTCAATTCACCCATTTTTAGAACCTTATACAGAAGGTTTTTCCGTACAAGCTCCTTTACCTATACCGCAGTTTGACGCACCTAAAGGAGGAATTTGGTGTCTTTCTGGTCAGTAATGGAAGGCAATCGTCCCTACCGTAGTTAAAATAAGAGGCACCTGGCTTGACCATTCACACAGGACTCGATTCTATTGTCCCAAATCACATGCCAGCAGATGTGGTCGACCATAATAGGCACTCAAGATATTGTGTTTCTTTTGAGAAGAGGTGGCTAGATAGGACTACTAGTTGCTCGATCAGGACCCTCGCTTTATGCGAGCCAAAAACCCAATGTATAAGCCCCTTCTTATGTAAGGAGATTTATCCAATTATCAGCCCCGATGCGGAAAGGAGTAAAGAAAGAAGGGGTGAAGACGGCTAACATAAGAGAGAACCCCATATCTCGTGGCTAGGAACCATACTATGTAGCTGGGATGGATTCATAGTGACCAGTTAGGGGTAGGTATAAACATTCATTAATCTTCTTCGATCTTACCTTGGAATATCCCTCATCTTGGTCTCGACCTTGTTGAGCTCTCCTGATCGCAATTCCTATTTTGCTGCCTCTTAGATCGTCTCCAACTCCCATAAAAAAGAAGATTGGGGACCTTAGATGTCAGTGGTCTTCCTACCTTAGCTGAGCTTATGTCCCTTCAACATTCCTATTCATCTTGCTTGTCTTGGGCACCGACAGTGGAATTATTATCCTATATATATATCTACTCTAAAGATTAAGAGGATAGAGGGTCTCCATTCCATAGATTCGATGGGATTGATTCTCAGGATCGAGCCCTTATCAGAGGTGTGCCTACCGACACCTGTCAAAGTCTTAGGCCTTGCATCGGACGTCTCCTTCCATTTGTCCAGACTATGAAAGAAAAAATGGGGCACCGCAACACTTTATTCTCTTCTACCGCTCTTTGTTACTTCTGGCCTTCCGAATCCTACCACGGGGGGAGTAAGATCTGGGAGGAAGCTCCCTTCCATGGCCATATACTCAGAGTTTTTAGGCCCCTAAATTAGTCTATGTCTGGGCTTGCTTGCCGTACTAAAAGGCGAGGGGCTCCAAAAGTGGATGCATCGGCCTCAGATGAGAGGGGAGGCAACTGGATTTAGGAAAAGTGATTTTTTTTTATATAGGGCCTTCGTATAGGATAGGATTTTCATTCGCCCACCCCCAAAGCTAGAAAAGAAAGGAGCTCTCTCTTTTTCCGCCGTCTTTTATTTTAAAAGGCATAGTGCGTTCTCGCGTTCAGGGGTAATTAAAGTAAAATCTAGTACAAGGAGGAAGCGAAAGGTCTAGCGACCAGGACGAAAACAGAGTATGACTAAATAAATCATATGAGCAGTGGGGAGCATGCCCAGTTCCCATAGAAATTCAGTGAGCTTCCCCTTCCTAAGATTGGTGTGGTTTTTTGTTTTTTCCCCATTTTTTTTCTCCCATGGAAGTGGTACTGGACGCATGAACTTGGTTTACGGGGTTGACCGTTTGTTTGCAAAAGGAAATGTCGTTCATTTGTCCAGAATATGGTTTTAGGCCTACATCGATTGAACCAGGGGCTGGGCTCCTGTTGGACAGACATTAGAAGTGGGATTCAGATAGGGGAAAGAGCTAGCTCTACATATACTTCTGCTTATGGAAAGACATAGAAGCACCCTATAACAAATGCAAGATCTCTTAGTAGCCCCTTGTTTGCATATAAAGTGCCATTGAACACAGTCAGCGGAAAGCATCTATCTATAGTGGATAGTGATCCATCGCTTGACTTGAGTCTCCACCAACATCTATTTCCTGCCCGATGTAGCGGTTGGTTAGCTAGGCGGTGAGAACCTCTCAGCAGTTCTCGATTCTGATTGAACTAGGGATGATCGGTATTGCTGGGGGAGATTGTATTCATCAGATGGATTGTTAACCATGGGCTATTGAAGGTTTCATTTTCTTTTACCGATCTCCATAGAAACAACCTGCTAACCCTAAGCTTGCAAGCACCTTGGTCACATTAGTCCCTATTCAATGGTTCTATTTGGGACCGGAAAGAAAAAGATCGGCCTTTTGCGGGACGAATCGCTCGAAAGCACGGGATGGGCCTTCCCTTCCTTTCGTCATACCATCCCTGTCTATAATGTCCCAAATCTAAACTCGTAATTTGAAGAAGAAAGAAAAGGAAATCCAATTAGAGATAAGTGCCAAGAGATACATGGCCATAGGTAAAAGGGAACGAGGAGGGAAGCCCCCCTCTTGTTACTCGTTTTCTCCTTGAGTCGGATGACGAGGTTCCATAACCTTCCAAAAGTGATAAGCTATGTGTCTTTTTGCACACTTCTTGACTGTCTTCCCTTAAATTGTACCTGGGTATAAAAGCAGAAAGAAAGTAGCTTCTTTGATATGGTTCAGTACATAGAATCCCAGGTAATAAAAGTAAACATTGGAAGAACATAGGAATATGGGTCAATATCGGAATGAAGAAAGGCATTGATAGGCTAGTTTGATTCAAGACAAGCAGCAGGGGATGATCAGTCTTATCGGACGGGGAATTGCATTCGCTAAGAGAGCTTCCTACGATCGCACCCTAGGAGAGTGCAAATGGCCAGTTGAAGGTTGGTTCACTTAGTAGCCCAAATCCGCGTACCCCCTTGAACCACGCAAGTACGCTTTTAGCTACTAAGCTTCGAAACAAACCATAGGCTAATTCGAAGAGGAGTTGCGAACTCACGTTTAGAATGCGTAATTATTAGCTTTTCCATGGGGGAAGGGGCCCCCCAAACCCCCGTGAGTACCCTTCATGCCCTGCCTTGAACTAGAAATCGGAAACAGGACACATAACTATAAGAGAGTAGATGCCAAACAAGCTCCTAAGTCGCACCTAAGATCACGAAGGAATCGCCTTGAGAAACTAAGGCATACCTGAAGTTAGTTGTTGCGAATAGCCTGATCTTATATTTGAATACTCCTTTTAGGAGGCAATAGAACAGCTGGTATTGTGTGGTCCGTTCTAGTGACGCATTTCGATTCTATTATATTTATGTAGGACGCCGTTGGTTTTTGTTTGTTTGCGGAATTGGTACGCTTTCTTTTCTAAAAACCCTTCTCTTTATAGGTCGTACATTTCAGGCCATTTCGATCGTTTAAAGGGCCTGAGATTATTAAAGTCTAAAGAAAGTCAAGATTGTTCTGCGAAGAAAAGCCTCTAACTTGCTCTGCTGCTTTAATTTAAAGCAAGGCGGTCTAGCTTCTTTACTCTTTCACCTTCCAAAGAAGTCGAAATAGACCAAGGTTAGGAAAGAGCTTGAACGACCCGATTTCACAAGAGGTTCGTACCCATGGTCATGCTTCTAACGAGATTCCAAGGCGCTTCCACCGGAAGAAAGATTCCCAAAATGCGATTTCAACCTTTTCATAGAATAGTTTGTTTAGGAATCGGGGTGTCGATCCTTACTTTATAAGACTCCACTATTTTTCATCATCTTCATTCTCGGTGCAAAACCCTCCAAGTAGGGAATCTTCCTCGAATAGAAACCCTTCTTTTGTATTCTATTGCTCCACAAAAGGATGTGATCCTGGCTCAGAAACTCTTCATCAGCGTCAGAGGATTCGTTGTGACTCCCCCTTGCGGAGAGTTTGCAAGCGCGATCCAAGGAGCAAAGAATCAAACCTCCCCAATAAATATAGGATCGTCGAATGTGAATTCGTGAGCAAAGCTGATCAAAAGTGTGGTGTACTTTTTATCACTTGGAAGGGTAAGATCGGCTGGATGCATGAGGCACATAGATTGCACCATTGGCAACGGCGCTTTTGAGTGCCCTAACCTTGAGGGGGCCGTAGATCGGAGTTCGGGCTAAGGTTACAGTTTCGCGCCCTTCGGAAACTCCCTTCTGGCAAAGGTCAGGAGACCTACACAGGTTACCAGAAATGGCCAAAGAACAAAACAAAACGGCTAACCGAGAGTCTTGCCAGGACTAAAAGAAAGGGTTTGTGGTAGAATGGGGGTAGATAGGCCTTTTTTGAGCCATATGGATTGAAAAAGAGTTCTTTTGGGAAAGAAATACACAGGCTTCCTAGAGCAATGAGGGTCTCGCGTAGATCAATTACCTAAACCATGCTTTTCCCAAGCTGAGGGTCTAGACCCTTTCGGAAGCAAATCCCAGAAGAAGATGGAGGGGGCACTACCGCAGTTAGAACAGACAGACTAAGAAGCACATAGCATCCACCTTAGGGATCGGCGAACGGATGCGCATTGAGTGAGGAATTGACTCTCGGATTACCACTTAGACGGAGAGTTCCCCATATTCCTTTCATTTGGCAACTGAATAGATCTAAAACAGATTTCTTGGTAACCCAGGGCTTCAAAAATGAATTGAAACTAGATCGCTTGTTGACATGAGTTGGGCCAAAGGGCTGGTGGTGCCTTGAGCAGCTCTTAGTTCCGTTTGCCGGCCCACGGTTATTTCATTGATGTTTGAAAGAGTTCTGTCAATACTCGTTTTCAAACATAGCACAGAGAGTCAGTCAAAACTCCACTTTTTAGAAAGAAGGGCCTACGGACATACAAGGCTCCTCCTACGAACCTATGAACCTCCGAACCTAAGGAATGAGAGTTCAGCATAGGGAAAGCTAATCCTCGGGGCTGTTCAGGTACTTGAATATGCTTGACGCGAGACAGACTACTTTTATTCGCGTGCCTGCGAGCTCTACTCATGCGGGGAATGACTGTGCAATACTAAGAATGGAGCAGCCGCCCGTCCAGGAGGCAGTTGGTTGGAAGGGCCTTCCTAGCGGCCTCTTCTCCAAAGGAAGGATTGAAGGCAAATGAGTAGGACCACTACAAGCATGTGAAAGTCGCGTTTCTAAGGGCCTTTGGATGCCTTAGGGGGAAAATCTCCAGTACAAGAGAGATTTTATTCTTTCGCTACTTCCGGGATAGGTACTTACTCACTTCAATTAGACAATATAGGAAAGCAAGGCTTTCTAAAAAGGCTCACGCATAATAACATAGCTTTTATTTCAGCTACCTGTTATGATAACACGGACGTTGGTGCCTTCCGAAACGAGAAGATAAGGGCTTGAAATTCATTGGACTGGAATTTCTTCTCAACGACTAGGTAAATGAAAAGAAATTCTCAAAGATCCTAAACAAATCTGTAAAGTTGGGTCTATAAATGTAAAATCATTATAACCCGTATTTGAGGGAACTATCATAGCCTCTTAGACTGCCTTGCATGACCTTGAGCTCTTCGCTCTCAGTGTTGGCCAAAACCAAAAGGTGCGGATTGTTGATAAGCATAGGTTAAGGTATGAAATATTCTTTCTGTGCTCCTCACTCCCTGACTCCATTCTACGAAGGAAAGGGCAGTTGAACTCATACTTGCCATTCAGGGAATCGCTCTCGGCAGTACTAGTCAAGAACTAAAAAACTCCTAACCTTTTAAATTGAGCTTCTTCCGGTCCTGGGAGAGTGCTTCTTTCTTTGACTTGGTTTACCCCTTCAAAAGGTTCCAGAAGACCTTATCACCTCAAAACCTCAGTGGAAAGAGAGATTCCTTAGGTTGCTGTTTGAGGAGAAGGATATTACATTGGACGAAAGTACCGAATGGCACCCGCTTTCTTAAGGATCTCGGCGAATTCAACTAGTCTTTCGGGAATTGTAATAGCCTAGAGGAAATGGGCGGTCAAGCCTATAAGTCAAGTACGCAAGAAGAGTTATAGGCGAAGACACTCTCAGTCTAAGGTAGGGCAGTCTTCCTAGCTTTAGAGTCAATCGAATAGATAGAAGATCTAGCGCCTCGGTCAGAGAGAATGGGGCACGAGTTCGTGACCTACTAGAATAGTGTTTTGTGATCCCGGGGAAAGCTATCATAGTGATTCCACTAGACTTGAAAGCAAATGAAACAAACTGGGATAAAGCTTTAACCAAGCGTAGTTGGCGGAGTATGACCTCTTGATTTGAAGTTTTCTGGATTTCCTAGTCTACTATAATGACTTAATTAGAATATCGGTATTTAAATAACATTTTTTTTTTTCTATTACGTGATGGGGAAACCTGAGCAGGTGATAAATATATCTAGTACTAGTACAGAACAACCATTATAAACTTACACTGATAAAACATAAAAGTCTTTAGGTTTTGAAGTGTATAGTAAAGTAATCTTAAGATCAGGTTTCACTCCAAAATGAGCTATCATAATTAGTGTAACATGCAACATGTGTACCTGACTTAAGAGTTGTATAGGATGGGTGGTAATTGAGTATGCAGCAATGCAAGGCATACTGGAAATGAATGATGATAAATAGTAAAAATGTACGAAAGGTTGTACCACACTTTAACAACCGATATTAGTACGTACTTTTACTACAAAGGAGGAGAGTGGGTGGGGGGTAGAGCAGTACAATACAAACAAATTAACAGCCAGTGGCACTCATCTTGCTATGCCACAATCTGTCCACCATATGGCAACCATTTCACCTTCCCCCCACCTTTTTTTTATCAGATTCAGTACGCACTCACTCCTATAAATATATAACACTACCAATCTCATATCACAATTACATACATCATTCCTTTTTCTCCTCCCTGAGAAAAAACTAAGTAATTAAGGCAGACCCCAGCCAGCTTTTTGGCTTCTTTTTTTTTTGTTTTTATGATTTTGGAACCAGACCTTTATTCCTCCACCGCCTCCCCCACAGATATGGTGGATCATCAGCACCCACCCATGATCATCTAAACCAAAAGCAAAGTTTCATCTTCCGAATGTATTTTTCTCTGCCTCTATGTCTCGCAAAGTTTTGCATTTCTCAAGCTCTTGGAGGACACCAGAAGCTAATAAGCGTGGAAAGAGCCGCTTCCTCGTCGTAATATGTTCTCCACCAACACAACATACCACCGACTCCTCCGGACCGTAACAAACAAAAATAGTAATATGGTCGCCTCTATTTTATTCAGAAAAAAGACATGGAGCCGCCCTATCTCATCATGCCTCAAACAAACGGAAAAAAAAAATGCTTTCTTAGGAAGGATTCACCTTACTGGCGGTGGGGAATATTACACCAACTGAAGCTTAGGAAGGAATGAAAGATAGGAAGCTTGGAGAGCTTAATGGAAGATGCGTAAGAAATAACAGATCTGCGATAGATAAGAAGTTCGAATACGATTAAGTAACCTAGGGGCAAGAGATACAGACTTTAGCGCGTCAAAGTCATACACAAACCGGAGTGACTTCACTACATTGAAGAAAGGGAAAGAAAAGCAGCTTCGCAGGGTCGAAGAAGACGTGTTAGACACCGAGGGGCCGGGGGCTTCTTTATTGTAAGGGCGTCTAGAAGCCCAATTTTTGGCATTTTTTGTCATGTCTTATGGGCCTGTTCACAAAGGAAAAGGCTCCTCCATGGGCAGCGTTCTGCTTGGCGCAAAGCGAATAGGCTGGCAGTCTTTGAAGCGAAGGAGAAATTCTTTTTAACTATTTGGTGTCAGCATCTTTTCCTACCTCAACGTTCTCCTAACCGGGAAGGTAATCGTCTAAACCGGAATTCATCTTCAGAGATAGTACCAAGGCGGCAGGTTGGAATGTACGGGGCGTAGGTTAGCGTTCGTCCTCGAATGATAGCCTTTGAAGGACCGCCCACGGGATGCGCTGGTACGGTATAGTAGTTATGTTAGTGCTGGTTATACGGTGCCTTTGCCTCTTCTTGACCGACTTTCGACCAAATTTGCAAGCAACTCTTGTTTAGTCAGGACGTAGTTCCCCTCCCTTGTGGTGCTTTTTCAACCCTTGCTTTGACTGTAAATTGCATTCGCGTTCGCTCCAATTCCAACAGATACCGCATGATCTGCATCACTGTTCTAGGGCGTATACTATGTTCCAGAGCATTTAGTTTAGTTGCGGAGTTTAGAAGCTACTATATAAGATAGGCCCGATTCTATATCCTTGACTGCGATCGAAAGCTCTTATCTCTCTAGCTCATGAAATTAAATCCAACCGCGGAAAGGAAATAGCCGGAAATAGAATGAAGGAATGATTCATTTCCATCATTTCAGGGGAATATAAGGTTTTCATATCTGATGAAGCACTTATATCAAGCATTGCCCTGTGTAGTTGTCTGGGAGCTATGGAAGGAGAAAGAAAAAGGTAGGTATGGTGGTTTAATATCTCCTTGAAACAGGCAGTTAATTTTTCGGTTTAAGCAACTCTGCACAATTACTGGTTGTACAGGTTTCCTAAGATGAAAAGATTGTCTCTAATTGTCCCTGAATTGGTTAGTGAGTTGGAGAGCTACAAGCCCCAGGCTACAGTATAGAGAGTATGTTTGGGAATTCCATGGTGGACCATGGATTAACTGTAACAAAGATGGTTGAATCAAGAGGTAATCCAGGTAAGGAGTGGTGCTGCTGTGGTGTTTTTGGTTAGAATGCTGCTGGTGATTTTCTGTGTGCTGCTACAAGTTTTCAATTAATATGTATTAGAGGGAAATGGCATTCAGGTAGCTGCTTGAAATCTGTGTGCATAAAGGCTTCCCAAAATGTGGTGATTGAGACTGATCAAAAATGCTAGACTGATAATGATGTTTGACAAGAGTGTCTGCACCCTGGGTCTGTTGCACAATTAGTCAGGAAAAATTATTACATGTTGAGGGAATAAACAAAAAAAATGTGATTTTCTCATGTGTACAGGGAAGGAAATGTGTGGCAGATAGCCTAGCTAAATTATGCCATTGATGAGGAGAGTTCTGGCACTTTTGAGGAGTTCCACCAAACTGCAGAACAAAGCTAGAAAGCTTATCAATGTTGATAAGCTCAGATTTCCTTAGTTTAGAGTCAAGAGTCCACAATGGAGATTCTAGTCTTGATCCTCAATGGGTGTTACCTGCAAATAGGAAGAAGCTAACAGGTGGTTATCTGATTCACTTAGGGCCCATCTTAAACAAAGATATAATATACTTTGACCCCCCAACCTAGAGGTTTGCTAGGTGGGGAACAGTCAAATTAATCCTTGTTCATACATAGGGGGCTTTCTGGTACGAAATGGGCCCACTTCAAATAGCGTTCATTGCTCCGGCCCAGAAAAAAAAGGGAATACGATTAATCCAAGCATGGGCTACAGGCCCTAGTTAGTTAACGGAAAAATTGAGTTGTCGGGCATTCCCGGGCCCACCAAGCGAAACCAGGGCTTTCTGGTCAAACCAGCTAAGGCTAAAGTTCATTAAAGAGCCTTTCCAGTCGTAGAACCTCCTCGGGAATATAGGTTTCATTGAGGCTGATTCTTGACCGCCATCCACGCGCGAATTACCTTCGTTTAAGAAATAATTTTAGGTGTAGAAAGTCTCAAATTCAGGATCTTCCGCTGCGCAAATTTCCTGGGAAAGAAACGAAAGTCAGAGCACGTAGGTCAGCGGCGTATACCGACTACTCCAGAGCCACTCATCCATAAACCGGTTATGGTACAAAGAACATAAAGAAAATGTAACCACCGTGTAATTGGGAAAAGCAAGCCCAAAGATTTGGACCAAGGCGGTTAGCGGTGACCTTTGAATAAGTTTCTTCGGGCTTTTGAGTTGGGTTAATAAAAGCACGGATGTCTTAAATAACCATACCGTCTTCAACTAACGGTCTGTTCTACAGGTAGGCATCAGAATGGCGCATAGCAAAGCAGCGCCCAATACACCGGCAACTCCCATCATGTCTCCAAAAGAGCTTCCCTCCCCTTTAGGACCGAGTTCAGGACATAGATTCCTTGAAAGTGAATTAAGCTGACTAAAAATATCAACGAGTCGGCGGAGGAGGAAAAACGGAAATAGAACCCTCTTCCCTGATTTGACACTGATCTCGTAGATGCGGTGGTTTTGCACTAGAGGTCTTACATCACCCTTCCAATTAGACACCAGGTGCTTTAGCAAGAAAATCCCATCGAATTTGCCTAAGTTATGGAAGTAAATTGTTAGAACTGACCTAAACCCCTTAGATATATGCTCAATTCGGGACAGAAAGTCGTCCATCATCTTACTACTTTATCATCAACGCAACTTTATTGTTTGTAGCATCGCCTGAAATAGGTTGCCACTTATTGTACTTGACAGGCGTCCTTAGGGAGAACAAGCATTGAGGACCCCGCTGCTGACGGCTTTGCGTTGGTCCCCCTCCCCGGTTTTTATTAATGTCCCGAGATCCGATACAACGAAAGACTTTTCGCTCAACCTTTCTTTCGCCTAAACAATTTCATTGCCTCACTCCGATCGCCTACAAAAACGTATTGCGTTCGCCTACAAAACCAACACCTTCTAGTCGAGCGCACGAGGCGAGACCATTGTAGAAGGCTCCATCCATATGTACAGACCGACCCATCCATCTATCATTGAATCAGA
>JAKWJA010000568.1:30000-37832 GCA_027704765.1 Solanum habrochaites
ATCTTCTTTTTCGCCACATCGGCATCAAGGTGACGGATTCGAACAATGGCCCTCTGTACCCAAAAAGATGCGATGACAAAGACTGCGCTTACACTTCATCTCAACACCCCCGAAGCATATAGATCCACCCCGATCGATGAACACTCAAAACCGAACTCGCCCTCCTTGTGGAGGGGATGCGAGAACAAATCCGAGTAATCAACCGCTTTTTTTTGAATCTGCCTCAAGCACCCAAACCTACGCCAAAAAGCCGTCCGTATAGTGCAGGAGCGCTCACATTTTTTTGCTATCTTTCCACTTTCCTTTCTCAATCCGGCCTCACTCCCGGCTACGGTTTGGTACCTTTTCGCCTGCCTTAGAAGTGGATTCGAACCACGACACAAGGATTTTCAGTCCTTTGCTCTAACCAGCGAGCTACGGAACCACTTTCCAAAGTCTGGTTTTCTTCATCGAAGAGCGGCCCACCGTACATTGACTAGTAAGGGAACAAGCCCTTTACTAAACTAAGAAATAGAATAATAAGATTAGATAGGCTTTTTTCGCTTCTCGTCACGCTTTTCGAGCAGCTCTTCAACTGCGCCTAACCCCCAACATGCTCAAAGAACAGAGAGCCGTTACAGGGACTGCCGGGAGGGAGCTTGCTTTATAGAAAGAAGATAGGCCATAAAACAAGGTGCAAGGGTCTCCGCTCCTAGTCACTAAGAAGTGCTATTCTGTCTCTCCGGGGGACTGGACTCACCAAGAGGTTTCTTTCTCTAACGTAATTTCGCCCGCCCGTTTCTTTCGCGTACCGGAGGAAGGAAATGGATTCGAACCCATTGATACAATTTTTGTATGTCGATTTAGCAACCCAATGCCTTAAGCCACTCAGCCTACCTGCAAGTTGTTGATTCGAAAAGGAATTGAGGTGCCGGGTTTGGTTGCTTGCCCGAAGGAAGGGCTATCTGATCCGATCAACTACGTAAGCCGTAGCGCGCTAGCGCGCGTACTCTTCCTCTATGAGCGAGACTCCATCCAAATCTGCCACTCCTTGGGCGAGGCCTTCTGTTCTATGAACACCCCACCACTGAATGATTCACTTTCAAGTTCTCGCCTCCGACCCGGGAGAACACAGGGTCAAGCCAAGCCCTGACCCGCCTAAATGGAATTCATATCTCCTTCGTCTGGTCGAGAAGGGAGGGGAACTGGACTCTGCCTCTTCTATTACATTTACATTACATTACGGAGAAGTCCATTCTCGTCATGATCGATCCACGTCCTAGCGTAGTGCCCGGCTTGCTTAGCAACCAAAGCTAGCTTACTAAGGTAGTTTACTTTTCATTTTTGAAATCCAAAATAAGGCGGAATGGGCATTTTTCTTGATTCACGAGCTAGCCAAGCCAAGCCCCACTCAAACCCCCCCGTACTCACCTCAACATCTATAAAGAGGGTAAAGCTCCTTTCATTATCTCTCCTTTTCATTTTCATTCCTTAATAAGGTAAGCATCCAGCTCTCGATCCAGAGCTACTGCTTCAAGAATCAACTGAGCTCAGGAAGTCAGGTTAAGACGTCGACTTTGACAGGGGAGATGAAAAAGAATTCCTGTCTTTAGAAGTAAATCCCACTAAACTAGACTTGTACGCTTGACATGAAAAGTAGAGGCAAGCGGAGTCAAAGGCCGAGCCTCAACCAGCAAAGGGGGACAGCCATGCCAATCCAAGCACAGTAAAAGTGTGCCCACTCTACCTTTCTTTCTTTACCCTAGACTCCGTTCTTCAAGGAGACCCATGTGCATTTCCTCTGTTCTGTGCTCGCTACGCCCTTGTGCCTTTAGTTGAAGTATAGGTCGTCGATTCAATCTATCTTGATGGGGATTTTCCTTAGTTCTGTTATAAGTTTTTCGTTCCGGTTTTGATGCAGGAGAAAGGGCCTAGTAGTTAGCCGAGAAGACTAGTAAAAAAAAAAAAAAACAAGTATCGACAAGAGGCTACATCATAGCTAAAAATTTGGGTAGTGGTAGGCCTTGGATTCAGAAGTTCCTATTCTTCCAACCAAATACGCACTTTTGCAAAGTTCACACCTTCCCGCTGTCAAAACAGACTTAACGGATACAATCAGACCTTACCCGGGACAGCAGGGAACCTATACTATAGAGCCTAAATTAAAAAGAATTCGGGCTTGCTTTTTCAATTCACAATCTAGAGCGAGGATTCCTCTATCTCTTGCTCGCTGTCGATCGGACTCTGACAACAATCATACGCTTTAGGTAAAAATGATGGTTCCGCTAAAAGAGCCCTGAATAAGACCGCTCAAGGCCTACCTGTTTTTTTTCCCAATCTGTCACTTGCTCGTCCCTCTCTCATGAAAATGGTCTCTCCTCTCCTCTCGCTGTCAGGTTTGGTTCTTGTTCCAGGTTGGGTCTCACTGTTTTATTATTGATTGTCCCATGGTTAGAATACGCTTTTTTTCGCTTGGTTATCTTAGAAGGGTTAGCTACGTCCCGTTGGGAACCATGAAACAACTAACACCCTATCTTCTACTCCGTACTATGAGATAGAGGCAATGAAATGGGAATTGCAACGCACTATTCGGTCCAGCCCCAATCTACTTTCCTCTTCCGAGATGCCTTCTTCACTGGCCAGGCAAGGGATAGAGTCTTGTCTTCCTTCTACGATTCCGAACTTTGTCCTAAGAGCTGATTCGTTCAAAGACAGGAAAGACAGTTTCGAAAGCAGAGACATAAACTGGGACAGGATTACTACTGGCTTGAAAGCGGCGTGACTCACTGTGATTGGAATCCGACTTCCTTGTGACCCGCTTACTTGCTTATGTTGTACCTCTTCCTTTGCTAACTCCGCCTGTATTTGAGCATGAACTAATCTATCACTTCCCTCCTATCTCTTAAAGCTTTTACACTTGACAGTTCCCCTGACCACCCGGACGACCGGAGTAGAAGGGGGATGCCCTTTAATTAAGCAAAGAACACACCGAAGCTAGACAGATTGGAAAAGCCCCTTTATGGAAGGACCTATGTAGAAGCTCATTCCGGACAAAGGAAATCTCTGACACAGATTTAGGCTTCTCCGATTGAGAAAACCCCGACAATTACTTTTATAGTAGCTGCGAGCCTAAGATCAAAGGCAGTTCCAAAAAGGAGTTCCCTATTTCCAGCTTGAAAAAGTAAAGTCTCAGTGCCAGTTGTAAGGTTAGGAAAGCCAGGTATGATGAAATCCTCTTTTCGAATAGGAATTGATTCGATCTTATTATTAGAATATTCAGATTCAACTGAATATACTGTTTTCAAGAAGGAATCGCCATCACCAGTGGAAGTTGAACCCGGCGATCTCTTCCTCCTGAAGTATGGAAAAAGGAAGAAAAAGCAGTCAATCACAGGGAAGGAAATAGAGAAGGTAAGGGACCGCTTTCCTTGTTCAAGCCGGTATTTAATGAGTAAGTAGTAAGTAAGTGAGAAGTGGTGAATTGGCCAGGAGGAATAAAGCTTATTTCAAGTACTAATAAAAGCATTCATTACAACTCTTGCTTCAACTTATTCCCAATATAGATTTTTCCTCCCTGAGCCTGTCTTTGTTGAATCGCTTTTCCTTGTAGAATAGAGATGCTCTCTAAGATTGATAGAATATACGTTTCTTCTCTGATTAAAGGTTGTCCAAGAGAATAATAGACAGATGCTTGGCTTTGCAAGGTAAGCCTTTCAGTCCAATCATCATATACACCACCTTCGGTTGGGAAAGGGGCTATTTACCGCCAGCACTATAGACCTAATATATCCCGCCCCCTCCACCCAGGCCATGAGCACGGCTTCCCATATGCCGGATAGCTTTGAAGACTAGCTCCTACATTCCTTCTTCTAGTTCCAGAAGGTACCTTTTATAGACCAGTCTATCTCCTCTGTGGGGAAGGCAAGGCTACTCTATCAGAATCGGAACCTTGGCTAGGGCTATCTAGAGACTATGGCTGTCTAGAGTAGAGTCTCGGTATCGGGAAATCAATAGTATAGGTCTTCCCCGCCTCTACCGCTGGTGAGATCTCTGCTTGAACGTAATCATTCTTGTTTTGGATCGTTTTGAGGGCTGTTCTAGATGGATGCACCACAAGACCTCTCGCGGATGCTTACCTAAGCTACGGAACTCAATTGTTGGGCGCCTTAACTAAAGGAGCTAAACCGGAGGATCTCATTCCACCTTATCCTTCGCTGAATCTTTCCTTTGTCCTTCCCCTGAACTGGAGACGGAACTTTCTTATTCAACTATGGGGGTTAGCGAAGGAAAGAAAGCTCAACACGTCTTCTTTAGAAGAATTTTCCCTGCATCATATATCAGCTATTAGATTATGAAGCTATTGTGCAAGATCCCCCATCGTGTTAAGAATCCGTCTTTTTTCCTGCCTCAATTGAGACTTTGTAAGAGGGCCATGGCTTAGCCTCTTGAAGATAGTAGGATTAACTTACCTTAACTGGGCCTAGCTTAGATAAATGCTCTTTAAAAACTCATTCAATATCTTTTTCTCAGCCTTTTCCTGCTACCCGCCTATGAAGTGCGCTTGTCGGACAATCTCTTCAATCTTCGCTTCCTAGTGCGCTGATTATCGAAACAGCTCACTTTCGTTTCGCTTCCTGCCGCTCCTGCTAATTCCTATTGCTACCTCCTACTTTGCTCCTTCGATACTTGCCTGGTCGAAATCTTGCTTTATTTATATGTCTTTCCTGAAAAGGTCATACTACTTCTGCTCTTCTTTCTTTCATCAGCTATTTTTGTGGACATGAAGAAGCTTTTCATCAGATAGTCTTTAGTTCTTTTTTGTAGGCCGTAAACATCTTTTTTTCCCTAAAAAAGTCCTCACATGGCAGTGAAGCCCTGTATACCTATAAAAAGAAATGCACGGCAACTTTTGAGAAAAAAGAGATGCATCTGTCTTTTTCAACAAGAGGAATCACACACCGCTGATTAGAAGTGCTTACCAACTTTCTTTTTTTGTTGCAGCAACCCGACTTCCCCGGGAGAATAAATTCAAAAGTGAGGAACGAAGTAACCTCATCCAATGCCTCCTATCCTCTCCTTTAGAGGTCAGTTCACTTCGTACCTTCCTAGCCGTCTATTTCAATCGTGCCAGTTGGAGGAAAGCCCGTCTTTTTTTGCCTACTCCTGGTGCCTAAAGGCAAAGAGCTTCTTCAATAGCCAAGTCGAGCAGTCAAGCAGCGGGTTGAAGTCAAAGACAAGACAAGTCCTACTCTCAAGCAAAAGGCTAAGAGCGCTTGTTCCACTTCTAGCTCGTTAGGGATGGGATTCCTAAGACCTCTGATGCCCTGACTCTCAGTCTCAATCAAGTAAGAAAGGGAACCCTTTTAGCTACGGCAATGGGTATAGACCTCTTCCCTCCGCTGCTTACCCAATGGACCACTTAGAATAGACCGAATCGAAGGCGGTAAGCATTCTGTAATCATTCCAAGTTTTCCAGGCTGCCCATTCTCTTTGTATGAAAAGTAGGAGTAGGAACGATGTCGTAGGTAAAGCCGTCATTACTATCATCCCGAAGCCTTAATGTAGTGCATTCGTTCGTCTTGGAATCCCTATGTTCACTCCGATCAGGGGGAATGTTTTCCTTGATTTCGATTCTATTACGTACAAGTGGGCCAGCCAGTCCGTCTGGTAATTGATTCTGTATTCAAGGTAGGCTATTTCGTCCTAGCTTTCCAATTTCTCTGTCCTAACAGCGTTCGAAGCCTAACATCCTTGCAAGCTTTGGATTCTTTCCTATCTCTGACCGGGAAAGAGGTTACCAAGCAAGTGAAACTGAAGTGAAACTGTACTCGCCTCTTCTCCTTCTTGTCCTCTTGTACTTCCGTTCTTCTTATTCTCGTATCCGGAACCGGAACAAGCTCTTCTTTAGCAGCCTCGCTTTGTTAGCTTCTTGTTAGCAGTACTAGTTTGTAGTCTTTATTGACCTGGAACACACTCACTTTCACCAGCCACCCGCTTCTGACCTTCGAAACTCCCTTCTTCTCATACTCCTTCGTTCGTCGTCCCAAACAACAGCGTACTTCAGTTAGCTCTTCTCTTACAGAGCCCTTTTCCTGTTCGCTTACTTCCTAGTCTTCTTCCAGCTTCATTAATACAGCCGTCTCATTACTACATAAGTTGGAGTTAACGTTAGTGAGAGTCAAGGTCAAGGTTGATTGATGAGTTCAGTGGACAGAACGATAGATGTGAGGCCTAGGTCAAGGCAGGAAGTTAAAGTGTGACTTCCCCCGTAGTTGGGGGCGGGGGTTAAGCGTCCGATTCGACAATGAACACTAAATGAAAGAGGCAAATCCATTTTCTCACCCGCCTACGATTGATTGGAGACTTATTCAGTAGGTCCTCCTTCCCTACAGAATGGAATTCCAGGGCGTCTTGCTTAGATCGCATTTGCTTTCCCTTACTCCTGAATAGTGAAAGATTGAGCCTTTTTTGTTCAACCCAAGTGTTGGAGTTCCAGAGCACACTCTACCTTTGCTTCCTCATTCTTCTGTGCCAAGAATGATCCAATTGAATCTTCTGAAGCTGATATGTAAAATCTCAAGGGCTCAGAAGAGGCTCATTTATGCTAATCAAATTAGTACTCGTGCGGAAGTATTTCCCCTATCATAGAAGGTGTGAAGCAGGCGGGGTCTTTAAAGCAAAAAAGCAAAGCAAGTTCCAGGGATGCGGGCAGAGGGGGGTTTCTCGATAGTCCAAAACTAGTGATCTAGGCTTCTCCAGCAAAGAATCGACGCATGCCGAGTAGACTACAATTTGTGGCACCATATCCTACCTATCCCGAAGGGAAGTCTCCAAAGTGGGATTGTATATTAACTCAGTCTCCGACGAAGAAGGTTCAGGCATGCTTCGACTTAGCCCTATGATCCGCTAATTCATCTCTTTTTCTGGTATTCCGCAAAGGAGGTGGATAGGGTCAGCGAAAGAAGTGGCGAGGGCAGAAGAAAGGGTTTTCAATTCAAGATTCCCGCTCCTGAAAATGGGTTTAACAAAAGACATAGTGGGTTCGGTAAAAACCCTATTTTGAGAGTAAGAGCTATCAAAGCAGAAAGTCCAAAGCCAATAGTTATTTTTCAATGCCGTATGCTGTTAAAAGTCAGACCTTGGAATATATTAATTTTATCTGTATTTATTATGGGATAGGAAATCGTAGTGGGAACATTCTTGTTCATAGCATCCTTCGAAAGCGAGAAAGGTGCTGCGCCGGGGCCTCCTCCCCAAGGTCATTTGGAACCACTTTAAAGGCTGTTTTATGACCAGAGCACGCAATTTCAGTGTGGGGCAAAGCACTAGGCGAGAGCTTCCCTTGGTATTGGTTTTCCACGGCAATTTTCCTTTTTTTTGCGCTTATACGCTTTTTCTATGTCTTTGATGTCAAGCCCAGTCCCAGTGACCCATTGGAATTGGCTTTCTCCCGTGGGCGACTTCCATATGGTGATAACTTGTTTACTGAAAGTCCAGGAATGAATGCTTATTAAGGACATCGGTAATGCTGATGGCCATTTACTTACTACTGGGTTCCATCCTCTGGCGAATTTCGACTCGTGAATGAAACGAAGTCGTTCACTTCAAAGTAGAGGTTTGTGGTCCGGTTGACTGACAGATTCATCTCCAAGGCTGAGATGCCTATGTTGCAGTGGTAAGAGTCGCTGCCGATGATTCCGCTTGCCAGAGTGTTCGATAAGACGAGGCGTCTGTAGTAAACAGAAGTGAGATCTTCCTATTGATACTAGCCACAGGTTGGGACTGGCTCCCGGGGAAAGGGACATTACACTAGATCCTTGGCATCCCTGCCGAGCTTGTTGGAGTGGACATGC
>JAKWJA010000569.1:0-22645 GCA_027704765.1 Solanum habrochaites
CTAAGCCCCTTTGCATTGTTATTATTTGACTAGTTTAGGATAGGTACGATCGAAATGAGGCCTAAGGCCTAAAACAGAAAATGGGTCCAGATACTGGTCCAAGTGGACAGAAATCGGGGTTGAACCCAACTCTCTCTCTCTCTCTCTCTCTCTCTCTCTCTCTCTCTCTTCTCTCTCTCTACTTTATCGTTTATCTACTGGTTGATACTTGCTTTTAGTTTAGGGTTAAAAGATCTGAATCCCCCGCAAGATACCTTTATGTTTTAACTATCTTAACTAAATTGATCGCCTTTAAATAAACTTAAAAATGATAATAAATAAATTTTGTGAGATAAGTACTCACTTAGATAATAAATTAATATTTTAGTATTCAAAACAACTCTAAATATCTCTTTATCTCAATTTTAAGTTAAACATTTTTTAGCCAAATAAGTTAGTTGCACAAGTTAGTGAATATTTTAGGTTCCGTAAAAACCTTCCTAAAATATAAATAGGAATTCCTGGATCCCCCTTATGTTTTGTTCAACCGTTTTCCCTGTAATATATTGAAAAACTTTGTTTTTTCTGATTTTTGCTTTAAAATTAAGTTGGCGACTCTCTAAAAAACTATACAACTTGCATAACAGATTTTTCCGAAATTAATAAAACACACTTCATAAGCACCTCTTTTAAGTACTACTCATCTCCCAGTGGTTAGTGGTTTATCAATAGTTCACCACATTAGTATTTTTTGCGCCTCCGTAACATGTTTGCAAGACCAACCCTAACTTATTATCATGTGCACATCTCTTCACGAAGCTCATCTGCGTTGGGTTGTTTTTAGCATGTACTCAAGGTGTTTCACTCGATTTCCGACTGCGCGATATCTTCTCCAACTTTTTGCCATCTCAGCACACATGCTTCTCCATATGGGAAAAAAATAAGGGGGGAGGGGGGGGATTCCAACTGCATAGTATCGAGCTTGTTTGTTTTTTTCATCTTGCCCTCGGTATAAGTACTCTTTCAGTAAATTCATCCATCAATGCGGTTATTGGGACGGCTCTCACGACGCGTAAATTATACTCTAAAAGCTACTCACCGCTCTCACGTTGCGCCACAAAGTAATTCAACTTATCCTTATGGTTGAGTTTCTTAGACACTGGATAGTACCTTACCAAGAATACATCTCTCAACTGATCCCAAGTATAGATAAGGTTGTAGTGAAGCTCAGTGAACCATATAGCGCATCTCTTGTCAGTGATAAAGGAAACTCCCGCAACCCGATGACGTTCATATCCAAGTTTTGTCTACCCACACAACTTTTGTACATGGTCCTTAGTTTAGCTATATGATTATGAGGGTCCTTCGATGGTAGTCCGAGAACAAGCCCCTCGCGGTGAGCATCTGCATCAAGCTACTCGTCACCATGAATGTGTGCCCATGTGGCAGAGGGGGCAGGACAAGTGGTCCATCAGAGTCTGCGATCACATTATCCCTATCCTGAAGTCGTGGGGCTATTGGAGGTTGCATTCTCAAAACCTCTCCCAACTGGTTTTCAACATGTGCCTGATTGTGTGCCTGAACTGGTAAAGGAAGCTTTTGGCCTGCTCCATCACCTAAATTCACTCTGTTAGGGTTAACTGGGACCCATTGGTTCTCCATTCTTCTTAAGGTTCGGTTAAGTTCAGGATCCTATGGATGTAATGTTCTTCCTCTGTATCCGTATATTTGCTACACTAGAGCTAGACTGAAGAGAAACAACAACGAACATATCAATCAGGAAATAGTTACTAATTTCATAATGTTAAATAAAGTTAATCTAAAAGCCAAATTCACCGGTAGCAGCGTCAAAATTTTATATGCTCAAATTACACCTCCCTAAAGAAATATAAGTGATCGTTACCAAGTACAAAATCAACTAGTTGGTTGGGGTCGATCCCACGAGGAAAATAGTTTAGACTTAATTTTTATTCCCGATTAGATCTATTTAGGCAACGTCTTCCCGAAATAAGTAAGTAAAGGGGGGGGGGGGTTTGAAACAAAATTTCCTTAAAGAGTGTAATTATCAAGTGGGGACAAAAGCAAACGTTGATTTTATCAATATGAGAGAATAACTAGGGTATGTGTGTTCCCCTTAGATTCATAACGTTGTATTCCTAGCAAGAGCAACTCTTTCTAGTTTTTTACATGCAAAGTGATAAGTGAGGTATATCTAAATCCTTGGTCCGCTTAAAATAGTTCGGATAAGGGATTGGGTGTGGTGATGGAAAGTTGAGGATGATGCGGGGGGTGAAATTGTGATTTGATGTGGTTTTTGTGGGAGTGCAAAAGGAGGGAGGGGAGGTAGGCGATTTTATGTAGGAGTAGTTGTGGTACGGGGATTGAATGAAAGGAGAGAAGGGAAAATGGAAGAAAGCTGTTGGATGGGGGGGCCGAGAACGAACAGATGAGGGAGGGTGGATCAAGCTGTGAAAGTCGTTGAGGGAATAGGAGCTGGAAAGGTTGGGGTAGAAGGTTATGAGTTATGAGGGAGCGCGTTGGAGATGATGAGCGAAAGAAGATGTGATAGTTGTAGGTTGGAGGGTAAGTAAGGGAGGTGTAGGGTGCGAGGAGTGAGGGGGCTGGTGGGTCGATGAAGAGGGTTGTAACGGGTGTAGAGCAACCAGGGAGTTAGGAAGGGCTGGTTAGATGAGGGGGTAGGGAGGTGGGTGGGGGTGAATAAAGGGAAGAATTTGAAAAGTAAAAAACGTGGTGGGGGGAGAGTGAGAATAGAGTTAGTGATAGGTTGAGGAAGTTTATGGGTTAGGGGGTTGGGCTTTTAGTCGGACTAAGGGTTCGTTTAGGAAGGAGTGTGGGGAGGGGGGTTGTCGGGAGAGGGGTGCTGTCTGGGTGGGGGGAGTGGGGGGGCATAGAGGCGAATTGGTGCTATGGGAGGGGGAGTAATCGGATTCGAGGGATGGTGTGGAGGATGTTTTTGGGGTGGGCGTGTAGGGGATTGTATAGAGAGTTCCGTTATTGTAGAATCGTGTGAGGGTTGATGTTGACGGGTTTGTTTGCATAAGCGGGGCATGGAGTGGGACAAAGCGGGCTTATGGAGGTGGTGGGTTTGCTGATGGTGAGTCAACTAAATTTTTAGGATGGCGTGGGCGGTGGAGAAAAGAGTATGGCAGATGAGGGCAGTGAAGTATTGAGAGGTGGTAGCGTGAGGGGGGGGTGTGTCCTTGGGTGAGGGATAATTGGAAATTTGGGGTAGAAAAGCAAAAGGTTGGGCTGGGTGGAGGTGGTTGGTTAGATGCTTAGGATGGGGGGTGGAAGGATCGCAGGGGAGTAGGTTGTCAGGAGTGTTTGGATAGGGGAACTGCGAAAGCATATGGTGAGTTGGGTAGGTAATTGAGCTAGTGGAGGATCGGGAAGATCGGTACTTTTCGTTTAAGTGTCGTAATAGTGGGGGAAGGGTTAATTTGTATGGGGGTGGCGAGGTATGGTAGGGGAGTAGAGCAGCCTGGGTGGATGTGTGGACGCGGGGAAGAGGTGTGTGTATTCGGGTTAGATGGTGTTGGGGTAAAGGGTGCAGTGTACTATTTTGAGCATTAGAGACGGCAAAGGCGATTCTTAGTATAGTGGGTGTGTTGGGGGGAGGGCAGGTTGCGGGCGAGTGTTAGAGTGTTGACGGGGGTTAAGAATGGCATGGGGGTGGAAGGGGAGAGAGGAATATGAGAAACTGGCGAGAGGGCAAGGATGAGGTGAGACAGGTATTAGGCGTGGGTGGTGGATTGTGTGGGTGAACTGTGGCCTTTGGCGTAGTGATGGTTAGCGGGGGGGATAGATACCTAATTGTTTTGGGAAAAGGGGGGGTGGAGGGTAGTATGCGTGGGGGATGGATTGAATGTGAGTGAGGGTGTGAAATTGTGTTTGGGATGAGTTGGTCTGGAGGTGCGGCTAGAGTTTGGTGCTCATCATGAGGGGGGGTTCTGTGTTTATATTGAGGAGGGATGATGTTGGTAGGTGGGAGGTGTTTGGTTGGTGAAGCGAAGTGTGTGGGTGTAGGAGGTGGGGTATGTTGGGATGTTTGTGAATATGGATGCAGTGGGAGATTGTTGAGCAGAAGGGAAGTGGGGCGTTTTGGTTAGGCACTTTGTGGTGTTGGGGAAGACCGAGTGGGGGTCGACTGGTGAGCTGGGGGAGGAGTAGGGTTGTGGGAACGGAGTTCGATTCGTGAGAGGGGTAGGTGTCGGGTATGTGTGCCCGTGGTTTGCAGTTGAGATAGGATGAATTTGGAGTGGGGAATGGGGTGGGGTACTTTTCCGGGGGTGGGGCGTTGGTGGATGTAGGGTTACCTGGTAGGGGGAAGGGGGGGAGGTCGGGAGGGGAATGGTGGAGTTGGATAGCTGTGGTAGAGGACGAAGTCATACAGGTTTTAGGGATGCAGATTGGGTCGTAGAAAAAGATTTGTGCTCGATGATGGGGTGGAGTGGTGGCATGTAGAGAAAGTGTGAGGAGTATGAAATTTTGGTTGTTGTTTGTTCGTAGTAGTGGGCGGGGTTTATTCGGTGTGAATCGGATTAGCTGGTTAGTGTTAGTATTTAATGTATGCAGGGGAGGGAGGTGAACGATGGGTTGTACCGGGAGTATCGAAATTACGCAGAGAAGAGGAGTTTAGAGGGGGGGGGATAAAAAGTTTTTGGATGAGATAATGAGTGGGAATTAAAGAGGAGTGGGTTAGTGGACGAGGTATGAAATTGGGTGAAAGCTCGGGGCGGTTTTTGGGATTATCGGGGTTGGTGAGGACATATTGGATGGCGCGATAGTCTGTGACAAATCGTAAGTGTGAAGGAGGTGGCGAAGAATTAGTTACGGAATATATTAAGGAGAGCTTAGGCGCATATTTAATTGTGTGTTGTAAGGCGGGCGATAGGGGAAGTAAGGTGGGAAAGGGAGCGGTGGGGATTTAGGTGGAGGGGCTTGTGTGGTGTGAATTTAGGTAGTTTTGTGTTGGATTGGAGGGTCAATTTCAGGTTGCGAGGGAGCGAGTGAGGTGGGGTTGTGATTCATCGATTTCAGTTTTGGAAGTGTTGGTGACGGAGTTGGGTGAATGTAAACCGGACGAGTGATAATAAGGTCACGGTTATGAGAGTGTTGGTTTATGGTAGTGAGACTAGGGGGTAGTAGTGGGGGGGGGAGGATCAAGGGTATAAAGTTGGGGAGATGGAAAGTTTAGTGTGGTCTGGGTTTGGGATGTGGGTGCTGGGAGGGGTTGTTGGTACTGGGGATACAGGAGGGGAAGGGTCAGTGTGGTGGGGTAGAGAAAAGTGGAGGTTCGGGTGAGGGTAAAGCAGGGTCGGGCTGGGAGAAAGGAGAAGAAGTGGAGATTAAAGGAATCGAGATAGGTAAAGACTGGGGAGGAGGACAGGAGAGGTGAGTGTGACAGGGGTGGCAGGGGGTGTTAAGGGAGTAGAAGGTGGTAATGAGATATATACTTTTGTGCTTTTGTGAGAAGTGTTGGGTGTTAAGGGGGGGCGGCGAACGGGTTATTAAGGGAGAGAAGAGGTGACTTGCAGAGGATGCGGAAAAAATGTCGGTACGTTGCTCGTGCTGAGATTAACGAGTTTAGGGGATAGGGGGATTTGGGAATATGTGATTGTGGGGAATAGGGTACTTGGAGGATAGGAATTACGGGAGATTAGAGAAGTCTTGGAAGAGGGTGCGTTGTGTGCGAGGGGTGCAATAGATTATATGGGTGGTGGAGGGTTGATAAAATGGGGTCTTTGGGACGTTGAAAGTCTGGTGTGAGAAATTGTGGAGTATGGAGACGAGCCAGGAGGGCTGTTGGTGGATATATGTGAGGGATTGTGGTCTTGGCAGGGGAGGGGGGAACTTGGGTGGTTGCGTGTGCGGATCTGGGGATGGGGTCTGATTTAGCGGGGTTAGGCGTGTTTGGGGGTAGTGGGGGGGTTGGTTGAAAAAGGGCCGAGGACGGGGGTAGGGATGGAAGGTATGTGGCGTTAGGTTTGGGTTGGGGGGATAGACTTAGGGGGGGTGACGGGAGTGAGTGGGGATGTGCGCGGTAGTGATGGAGGTGGTTATTGGGCGTGGGGAGTGATGGGGGAGATTGGGGGGTAGCGGAGACGGCAAAGCCGGAGGAGGGGTGGGTGGAAATTAGTGGTGAGTGTTGTCGAGATAGAGGGGGGCTTGTGCGTGCGGTCAATGGAGCGTGGCATGGGAGGAAGATGGGCGCTGAAGATCGGGGTAGGGGTAGCCTGGAATGGGAGGCCGATGGATATGGGACAGTGTGGGTGGTTAAGAAGTGGGTTTTAAGCGGTGCGAAGGTGTCTGGTAGTATGGTATGATGGGGGGGGAAATTAGTGGAAGAAGTGGAGAGGTGGAGGGATTGGGGGGGGAGGGGGATTTGAGCTGGGGGTGGTTGGTGTGGAGGGGGATGGCGGGGGGGAGAGGTGTAAGTGAAATAGATGAAAGTTGGTTATAAGGTGATTGTTGGTGGTAGGACTCTAAGGCTGTGGAGAAGGAAAACGGTGGCATAGAGGGAGGGGTCGGAGAGGAGAGTCCTTTGTCCGCCTTCCCTCTGTTCTCACGCCATCTACTCCTCCTCCTCTCCCCCCCCTTGCCTCTCTTTTTACACTTGTGGCCCAGATTACCGTGTTACCTCAGAAGAAATGACTTCGTTGGATATTTCGGACGTAGTCACGATTATGGTTTGTGTTTTGGGCTTTTGGGGAAGGATTATGCGGTAGGCCCGATTAACTACCTAGGCGGTTACGAGGCGAGCTTTCGTTCTTAGACTGGCATCTATAGTGGAGGTGGAGGGGCCGGGGAGTTACGGTCGATGAGTAAGCACGCGAGTGTACTAGGGTGGATTTATGTGCGGCGTATAGGTGGAACGCAGGTGGGGCTAGGAAGGGTAAGGGTGGGTGGTTCGGGGGGAGTGCGTAGGAAAAAGAAAATGCGGGAGTTGTGGGTGCTCGAGGTAGTAGTTACTGATAGAGGGGGTCTTGAAGCTGTATGAGTGGGGTATGAGTATGGAAATCTATAGGGGGGGGGGGGGTGGTAGGATGATGGGGTGGGGAAGGAGGGGGAATTCCCAAGGAGGGTGGGGGGGGGTGTCGCTGGGTGAATTGGAGTGCGGTGAAACATGGGGTGGCATGAGGAAAGGCTATAATGAAAGTAAGAGGTGCTGGGGGGGTTATTATTAAAGGAGGTTCAATTTCTGTGGGTGGGGTGAGAGGAGTTGGGAGAGGAAAGGGAAATCGGTTCTGGGGTTGTTTTCTTCAAAAAGGGATGGAGGGTTGTGCATGGGGAAATGATGGTGGTGGTTAGGGGGAGTGGGGGGGTATGAGTAGGAGCGTAGAGGCATAGGTAGAGTAAGGTGGAAGGATTAGTAGATTGTGGTAGGGTGGTGAGTGAGGTGGAGTGGCTACTGGATAGATTTTGGGTGGTCGGGGGGGGTGTGAATGGGTTGGGGCGGTGGGGACCGCGGGGACTAAATGAGGGGGGGGGTTAGCACGTAAGGTTTTGTGGGCGGACGGGAAGGATCGGGGATTGGTGGAGGATTGGGGTAAAGGGGTGGGGAGGACGCGTGTGGGGAATGCCTGTTATAGCCGGGTCTATGCGAAGGTTGAAGAGGGAGGATTCAGGGGGGGGGGGGGGAGGGATGGTGAGGGTGTGATTGTGGCTAATGGGACGTGTGGGGAATATTGAGGGTTTTAAGAAACGAGAGTTAAGATCAAAGTGGGAAAATGGGGGGGTGGGGGGGACGCGCTGAGTGGCTGGTGTTTGGGGGTGTGGAATCGTTAGATGGGGGAGGAGGTGTTATCATAATCTCATTTCACACCCCGCCCTTATATAATTTACTACCCCCCATTCATCATATTCGCCATTCATAATCATGTAATGAATTGGTTACTCTTTTCACCGATCGCCACTAGTCCTATTAGATAGCATCACACTAAACGTGTTGACATAATTCTTTTCTATTAACTTACCTCCTTGGTCCCAGTAATCCACCCAGTGAGTGTCAACGCTCACTCTTTAAAAAGACTTCTAAAAAAATTATCAGTGCATGCAACAACATGGTAAGCGCGAATTGTTAATACTAGATTGCTTTGTCAATTACTCATGGTTTCCACAACCCTAGTTGTGGATTTAGTTACCCATGCTAGTAAGATCACAATTCATAATATTAAATAAAGAAATCACGAACTTACTTTGAAGAATAAACCCAGAAATCTTCACTTGAAATTTCAATAAAAATCGTTTAAACGAAATTCAAAAAATGATTAATTGCTAAAGTTTGCAAAAAAACAATCTCAAAAACACAAAGTATAACAAACGTAATAGTAGTTAACCTCAAAAACAAGGTTTTAATGCCCTATATATAGAAAAACATAATCCTAAAGAAAAAGGTGCACAATACAGTTCAGGGGGATAATAGTTATTTAGTTTAGTTAAGGTGTGTCTTTGGAATTTCGGTCATATTCTAGGGGAGTATTTGTGTATTTTCTCTTTTATTTTAAATATTATATTTCTTTTAGTTTGTAGTCGTTCAAACAGGCATATAATGTATTCGTCACAATTCTATATTTTATGATTGAATACATGATTTATAGAATTTTGACGAATACATTATAAGAAGGGAAATAGAAACTTACTATTATGCATTTTTTTTCGTTTGAAATACAAAATCATAATGAAATACAACTTGATATATGAAATACAAACTTAGTAAGACATTTTTTGTATTTTACTTTTCTAAAACAATATAATTTTTATGAATACATAATATATATAATTGGGTCTAATACATCACAAGAAGGGAAATATAAAATTATTGGTATTCATTTGAGTTTGATATACAAAATGATATTGAAATACAACATAATATTCTTTTTATTTAAAAAAAAAAAATTCAACTTCAAATTTTTATTTTTCACCCCTACCTTCTAACCCCTTCGTTCGCACCCTGAAATAAATTTAAGTTTTTTTTTCGAAAAAGTTTCACTTCAAAATTTAGTTTCAACTCTAGGTCAAAATTTAAAATATTTTCTGAACTATTTTTCATGTCAAAATCAAACCCAATATATTTTCCGAAAATTATTTTCTACTCACCAAACTAAACTACATTTGGAGATTTTTTTTACACTTTCCTTATTATTTCTTTTTATCACTAAACCTATTGACCATTTTAGACTTTCGTGTTTTGCTTTTAAACTTTTCTGTATATTTCTTTTGTATTAAAAAAAAAAAAAGAGAAAAGGAAGTAAATGTTTTTTGATGAAAATCCAACTCCAGCTGGAACTGAAAACAAATCCACTATATCCACCTCCTAGTCCTATTCAAAACAGAAGCGGAAAACTCTCATGTGATATATATATATATATATATAACATAATTTGAACTTTTAAATTACACGTCTTTTTACAGTAATGATGAAGAAAGTGGTTAAAATTTTAAGTTTTGGTTCTTTTAAGGAAGATTTAACTCAAAAATTATTATTTTACTCTAGCTCAAAAATAAAAGATAATTTCTCAAAAATATTTTTTTCATTCAAAAATCAACACTAAAAATATTATTCGAAAATATTTTCTAATCACCAACTAAAAATGGAAAATAAATCAAAGGCTACCTATTTTCCTAGAAAATATTTTTTTTGAAAACATTTTTCATTTCCGTTCATCAACAAACATACCCTTAAAGTCCATCTGAAAAACAATGTTGTTGCAGTTGAAAATTACTTGTAAATTAGTAAAAGTATCCCACTAAAAGACAGATCATGTAATTAGGGGTATTTACTATTCAAATTAAAAAGTTAATTATATAAATGATTTTATTTGGTTTATATTTATAAAAATAAAAATATTTAATTTGAATTTAGCTTTGTTAAAAAATTGAAGAAATACCAAACAGATAAAGTACATACATATTATGTACATATTTTAAGAACAATTTTAAGTTCATCTACATGTTGTCATTGAATTTATATAAAATATGGGATACATCACGAGTGCCCCACCTTATTAATCAATAATTTCAGAGACATACCTTAATTAAACTAAGGTTATAGTATCCCTCCTGAATTTATTTGTTTGATAATTTTATGCATCTTTTTAACATATACGGTATTCAAATATCTCCCACGCACCTCAATTGCGTGGAGTTACGAAATCAGCCATGTAAGACAAAAGGTACACAAAATACCAAAAAAAAATAAGTTCAGATGGATAATCGAACCTTAATTTAGATAAGATGTGTCTCTAAAATTTCGATCATAATTTGAGGAGTATTTGTGTATTTTCCCTAAAATATAAAAAAAAAGTCATAACAAAACATTGGCAAAAAGTGGTGTTTCGGAGATGGGTTAAACTATTTGAACAATTTTCTACACTGCCCTATTAAATTCTTTTTTATCACTAAACTATGTACAATTCATTAGACTTTCACGTTTTGCTTTTAACTTTTTGTATAATTCTTTTGTATAAGATGAAAAGAAAGAAAATAATTTTTTCTGATCAAATCCAACTCCCGCTGGAACTGAAACCAACCCACTATATGTACAGCTCTAGTCCTATTCGAAAGCAAAGCAGGAAACTCTCGAGGTATTTTTTTTTAATTATATAAATATATATAACAATAATTTTTAAACTTTAAATTATATGGTCTTTTATTAACAGTAATTTATGAGAAATTTAGACAATTTGTTGAAGCAAAAGATGGCGGTGTTAGAATTAAGAATTCACCATGGAAATATGCAGAAAAACAACTGAAATTGTGTTAAGAAGAAGAAGAAGAAGAAGAAGGAGGTTCAGAGAGGAAAACGTGATCCCTTAAAATATTCATATATTCTGATGTATGTACAAATGTGAATTGATTTATTTATACTAACCACTAATTGTAATTAACCAACTTAACTAACTACTTATTATTAAGTCTAACTAATAAAGAAACTAACAAACTAATCTGTTATGTAACTAACTAATAACTAATTGTAGTAAATTCTTCAATGTACTGCAATACAATTTGTTAATTCCTCAACACCCCTGCCCCCCCCCCCCCCTCAAGCTAGGAGCAATGAAAATATTTTTCATTCCTAGCTTGGAAAGAAGATAAGAATGTTGACAAAAGAACTACGCCTTAGTGGAATTGTAATCATGTGTGCTCTGAAGTACAGAAGATGCTGAAGTGATATAAATCCAGTGTTTTGCCCTTTCGCAATGAAGTGACAGTCAATATCGATATGCTTTGTACGCTCATGAAGACATATGAGGCTATCAGAATAGCAATTTTCGATCACCATGTCATGGTAGAGGAAGAGGAACCTTGGACATGAAGTGCAGTAGAGTAAGCCTACAAGCCAGAAAATTTCAGCTACACTGGATGCCCCAGGCTGCGATATTCAGCTTCACTGAGCCTACCGAATAGTGATGTTTTTTTGACTTCCATGAATAGTGAAAACCAAATTGATCAATAACTCGTAACAATCGTCGAGTATTAGGCATGTAGCCCCATCAGCTCACAAAATGCAGTATAAAGTGAATCACAACTGAGGAAGAAAAAATCCTTAGACCTGGCATTTTTTTAAGATATCGAACAACTGTAGAGCGCAACCCATATGAGATAACTTTGGAGGAATGCATGAATTGACTCAATGTCCTGGTATGCAACGAAATAGTCCTGTCCTTGTGTGAGTGGGATAGCCACCTCGACCAACAAGTCCTTTGATAGGAACTGATATCAAGTATTAAGGATCATCTAGTCCAATAAATATATCAAGATTGAGTAGATTAAGTTTTCTCATGTAGCCTCAAGTGGTGAATTTTGTTGTCTTGGCTCTAGAATAACCCCAGTCAGAAATAAGAAAGAGCATATTTCTCTGGTGCATGACTATACTACTGCACTTCTAGGAAATTCAAGCCAAGAAAATATTTGAGCTCTCCATATCTTTGATTTTAAAATGGGAAGTGCAACGATTTTGGTTATCCTTGATCATATCCAGATCATCACCAGTAATTAAGCAAATCATCAACATAGACAAGAATACTGAACATCTTCCGCAGATTGTTTTAATGATAAAGAATAATCCAAAGGACTTAGTAGTGAAAACCAAAGAGAGTAAAGTTGTGGTTGATTTCATATTCATTGCCTCGAAGCCTGCTTCAACCATAGAGAGATTTGACTAGTTTTTACAAGCCGTGTAGCTTTTGTAATTAAATCAAAAAACTGGTGGCATAGTCTATAATACTTCCTCCTCCAAATCACCCTTTGCAACAACGCATCGGTAACGTCCCTTTGAATGAATGGACTTTTCGTGGGTAGCAGCCAAGGAAATCACAACCCTTAAAGTAACCTTTTAAAACCCAGGGGAAATGTGTCATATAATCAATACCTTCCATTGGCTTAACCCTTAGCCACCAATCTTGCTTTGAATCTTCACTGTGCTCTCACTTTATACTTCTATCTTGACTACCCATTTACACCAATTGCTCTTTTATCAGTAGGTAAAGTTACAATATCCCATGTGGTGATTATCTTCCAAAGCCTTAATTCTAACTCCTTGCCTCAACCCATCTATGCTGCCTTGCAGCCTGAGCATAAGATTATAGTCTATATCAGCAGAGAATTGTAGCATAAAACTCTGAAATGAGATAATGAATTCCTAGTTCAATAACATCCTAAGGAATATAAACAAGTAGAATTAGGATTTTGTGGGGTACAATAAATCTTTCAACCAGATTGGGGTTTGGTGGATCTTGTGGATTTTCTAGATTTAGAAAGAAAGACCTCATAGGAAGAAAGTGTGGATTGGTTAAATTCAGGATATGTTGCAGGCACATTATAGAAGATATTTCAGCAGAAGAAGAACTAGAAGGATTAGGAAGTTCATGAGAACAGGAATTAATGATGTAGGTGTAGGAATAAGATCAGAAGAATCAGAATACAGGAAAAAATCATGATATGATGATATAGAATGAAGCTCTATGGGTTCTTTAGATAAAAAAGGAAAACAAGATTCATGGAACACAACATCTCTACTGATAAAGACCTGTTTCTTATCCAAATCATACACCTTGTAACCCTTTTGATATAAACCATATCCCAATAATACACATTTAACAGCTCTTGCACTAAATTTGTCCTGCTTAGGCATGACAGTTACATAACATAGACAATCAATAACCTTCAAGTGTGACAAAGAGGGTACTCGACCATAAAGCATTTCAAAATGGTGACTTATCTTTCAAAACAGTAGATGGTTCTCTATTGAGTATATATGCAACTGCCTCAACACAACAACCCCAGTATTGGATGGTAATTTCCTTGAAATTTGATGGCTCGGCTGTCTCCAGAATGGTCTATGCCTCGTTCAACCACGCCATTTTTTTGTTGTGGAGTATATGTGGACATAAGTTTGGTGCAAATGCCATGAGTTTTGAATAATTCACCACACGTATTGTTAAAAAAATTCTGAACCATATCTATGCCTGAAAATGTTCACATTTTTCTCAACTGATTCAAAATCATAGCAAGAAAGTTTTGAGTAAGATACATCAGACTTGACTCTGAGCAAAAACACCCAAGTCCACTAGAGTATCATCACTAGATTAAGGAAGCGTAGTCATGCCATTATAGGTATAATTTTGTAAGTTCCCAAACATCCATGTGATCAATTCAAAACAAGTAACCGATTATAAGACTGTGTTTGAAAGGAATTCTCGTCTGCCTTTCCAATGACATATTCACCATTTTCAATGTACTTTACATGTAGTGAATATGAGAAGTTTCTTCAGCTGCTTCAACTTTTCTTTTGTTGTCTTCCCGTTTCAGTTCCTTCCTCTCTTCCCTTCCCTCACCTTTCGATCGTCTCTTTCCGTTTCCCTTTCTCTCGTCGCTTCCTTCCATGCCAGAGATCAGGAGTTTGGCAGTCCCTGGGAAACTAGAAAATGACTGGTAGTGGAATTTTTTATTGTCTTTATGTTCTTTCAACAGTACAGTCAATGTTGTTTCTGCCAATCATTCTTCGACCTCCCATTCGGGGAGAGATCCTGAAATGCAACAAAAATCAGGATAGAAAGAAATGCAACATTTCAACTGTTAGTTAACTTTAAAACAGACAGTATATTGAACTTAAATGTTGGCATATAGAGAACTCTTTAAAACATCACCTCGCTAATGACTGTTACCAACAGTGTGATATTAGTATACTCTTCATCGGTAATTGCAATTTTCCTGTGTTTCCTACTCAGTTCCATCAACTAATAAATGTAAGTTACCAACCATATGAAATTGGTAGCCACTGTGGGTCAATAATCCAGTTAGGAGTAACTTCAGATATCTGAGAAGAGATATCTGCCATGTATGCACGTAGCATTCTGTCCTCTCATTTGTTTAGCATCCCAAAAGTTGTGTGTACTGTTTCATGAGTGAACTAGGAGTTTACGGATTGTTTTTGGTATGGTAGTTGGTATTTTCCTCAGTTCTGTACTAATTACTACCAGCATGTGATCTTTCTTCTGATTTAAAATCAAGTGGAAACCTATCAGCTTATCAGAAATGTTTTCTTCAATGAATAGTGAGTTGACCACGGCTACACTTCATTGTATGGACACATTTATCCCTAGTGTGTTCCTGGAACATGCACAGTCACATTCCATCCAATTCTTTAGGCTTAGTACTTGAACCTCTAGCATGTATAAAGCGTAGATCCCATACCTCCACTACTGTCTGTAATTTTCTGATTTTCATCTTGTAAAACCATTGCAATCAGTCTTGTTAACATTCGGAACATGAGATTTCATCAATATCTGCTCTGCATTAGCATATCCATCATTAAGTCCCCATAAGACTGTAACAACCTTTGGTATTGAAAGTGTTGCATAATCTTGGACTTAGTGCAGCTCACACACGGTGGTAGGCAATCACTTGAATCATACTCAGCAAAGATGGAGGGGTGGATGCTGTCACAGAGTTAAAGAGAGATATAAGATATTTATGACAAGTGCGCTGTTCAAGAAATTTATATTTAGGGATAAGGAGTTGTGTGGATGTATCATGGGAAGTTGGAACCCACTTAGGAACGATTCACAAAGGCTTCCATTTTTCCTTCAAATATACTTGTGTAACCCCTCTTTCCTAGCTGGTTCAAAAGGGCTATCCTATTATGGTTTCACTTGCATTTACGAAGAAGGTCATCGTAACCTTGATCATGACTTCAATACCATTAATATTCAGCCCCCAATTCAACATGTATGTACCTTGCATATATTTCATATATATAATGCGTCCATTCGGATAGACTGAATTGTTTGCTGTTGAATATGGACTTTTTCGTTATTACATAACGATGGATGGTGTAAATCTTGGTAACCTTTGGGCGTCTATGAGATAGTACTAAAGAATTGTTAGTAATGTACAGGATTATGTCGATCTACAATTTGGTATTTAGCGCCAGTTATCTTTAGCTGCTTCAAAATACCAATACCATGATTTGGTGAAAATCCTATGAGGCAAAGAATTAAATAATGACATGGCTAATACATGTATTATAGATGGCCTCTTGGATTTATTTCTCGATCGCAATAGAAAATCATTAAGACTTGTGATATCAGTAGGTACATTGCATAAATTTGCGGGTATGTTTACAAGCAGGGCCAGCAATTGGACAGGGATATTCCATTCGGGGTGTTTTAGAACAACAACAACAACAGTACCAACAACAAATACAAAAACATCAATAACAACAACAAGAACAGTACCAACAACAACTACAACAACAACAACTTCAATAACAGTACCAACAACAACTACAACAATATAATTTCATGCTTCAATCACAATTAGGTACAACAACAAGCAAATGTGCGTAGCGACAACTATTTACTCAAACAACACCTCATAACACAAGCGCCAACAACTGGTAACAAATAGCCTCTTCGCGTTCGTATAATCAAAGAACATTTTATAATGTTTGTTTTTATGCCCATCATCTGGCCGCTAATCCGTACTGTATTTACAACTCCAACCTAATGATTTCACCTTCAGAGAATTTTGAATCATACTTTTCCACTTTTTCTGTTTTAGATTTACATTTTTTTTATGAATCTTGTACAAAGTGAAAGGGAACAGCTCTGCTAGCAGGTGTATAATATCGGAATCACAGCACAACAAATGGTACAAATACTTCTTCAACCCTTAATATTATTCGGCAGCATCTAATAATGCTGCCTTTTAGCCCCTTCTTGCATTAGGTTACAGAATTTTATTTGTTTATGAAATTATTGTAGGGTGGAGGGTTTAGCTCTAATGCGCAAGTTAATAGTTATGGAAACACGGGGCAACAAGTGGTACAAATACCTCATCTACCTTTAGTACACTCCGATAACATTTATTAGTGTTGCTATTTAGCCGATCATGTAGTCTCAAATCATATTTTACCAAACTCCGATCTAAAATAATCTTTGTGTTTTATATTGTTTTTCTTTTTCCAACTTTTTTTGTTTTAGGTTACAAAGTTTATTTGTTTGTAAAATTCTTGTAGGGAGGAGGGATCAGCTCTGCTGAATAAGTGAATAGTAATCCAAACTCAACACATCAAGTGGTACATGTTAACAACCTGTATTTATAAGGTTAGCCAATAAATAGAAACAGAAACAAGATGAAGCAGAAACACTACAAAATAATCCAAATCCACAGAAATTACTGTGTCTCCTTAAAAAATTTAATCCTCTCACTGTACCCGAGGTTATGGATTAATTTCTTCCAAGATAAAACGGATTAATCCTGTTGAAGAAATAACAGTACCTCAACTTCTTTAACTTCAGCAAACTTAAGAACAACAATAAGTCACACAGACTCAACTCGATCGACACTTTTATTTGAGAGAAAAACATATGCAGAGAAGGAAAATTTCAGTTTTTGAAAAAATAAAAAACGACTTCCTTTTATAGCCATTTTCAGCAAGAAACATGTATGTTCAAAAAAATCTATTCAGACCCGTTTTATCCTGAAAGTTGTGTCTTTTTGAAAAATAACAATTTTTCAAAAAATGTGTCTGTTAGAAATAGAACGACTTTTCGGAAAGCAACGACTTTTCGGGAAGAGTAACAACTTTTTGAAATGTTACTATTATCCATGAATTAATTCTGTTAGTTAATTAATTAACTAACATTCTGAATTAGTTTATAAGAGATAATATTAACATGATTTATTTGGATTACATAATTGATCAAATCATTTTGTCCAAAAATATCAATCAACCACATCATTGCCAAATCCAAATCGAAGAAGCCGATGTGACGAGGTCGTGTAGGGAGCACCTTCTTCTTATCTCTTTAAGAAGTAAAGGATTGTTTCCTTATATAACGACAACAATTTCCCTTTCTTTTGCTGATATTGGAAGAATCACTTTTCATTTGTACTGTGCTAAATGCCTTTTCATTTTCCGCCAAATAGTTTGTCTCACTTTTCATATTCTCTTTTCATATTTTTTATTTTCTTTTCCATTCACACTTACAAACCAACAATCCCCCACAGATGCGGAATGGCTATTGTTAAAACTATGCATGAAAACTTGGGTGTCTTGTAAATAAAGGTTAAACAAAGTTTTGGAGAGGTGTGGGTAAAGGTGGATGGGTGTGTGGGGGGTTTTTCACATCTGGATAAGTAGGTTTCCCTTTAAACTTTCTACAGTGAAACCTATATCGAATAGACTCGATCAATCATAGATTTGGATATCTCTTGAACCGCGCGAGGCTTTGGTGTAATACTAGACACATAGACCCAATCAACCCTTGCCTGTCTTAGTTCTGCATTTTTTTGTTCATTTCAGCCATTACACATCTCAGATAGTAATGCTTAAGAGAACTGGTCTTACCTTATTCTCCTTAAAGCGACTTACACTTTACACTCACATCGGTGATTTCTAAATGTGTTATCCTGTAGGATACACCATTTTGAATACCCCTGTAATCAACTTAAACCTTTAAAGTCCTTATGCCTTCATCCTGGTTATTTGAATATCGCTCATCTTAGAATGGACCATAAATATTTTTTGACAGTGTTGAACCGCATCAATGACTTTTGTTTTTATATCCTGAACGTAGATCTTGATATCTCCGTCTTCTAGTTAAGTTACTGTCCACATGACTTTTTCTCGGCCATAGTCCTTCCCGTCGATGATTTTTCTAAAACTCTTCGCTATTAGGCCCGTTGTAATGATTCGAAACATTATCTTTTGACTTCCCATAGTCATTGTGATAATTCCACTAGAAGAGTAGTATGTCTCACAGAGTTATGTATCTTCTTTATATGACAGCCTTGCCATTATACATAACATTTTCCAGTCCCTTTCTATTGCCGCTTGACTTTTACAGTGATTCATAGAGAGCCATTGGTTTTGGGCCAAATGGAATATCTTCTAAGAAATTCCAGATCCATTCAGTTTCTTCACCTGCCTTGTCTAAAACGATAATGTCATACTCCATTTAGAGCTTAGCTATACATGTTGGTTTTTGGAGATTTCCAAGATATTGCTCCTCCACAATGGTAAAAATGTATCCACTTGGAATTTTGTTTCAGTTGACCCAGTGTCTCCAATTTGCATCACTATATCCTTCAAGACTGTGAATATTTGTTGTAAATGCAAAGCATAGTTTTGTAGTGTCATCTAAGTAGTCTCAAAACTCTTTTCATTGCCAACTCACTGATTTTGATTAGGATACTTGTGTATCGACTCATTTTTATGTAGCGCAAGCTATGTTCTGGTCGTGTACAATCAGGACTACATCAAGATTTCCACACTTTAGCATAGTCCAATGGAACTGACTTTCACATTCATTCTTTGAAGATGAAGGTTCCATCAATTTGGAGTCTTGCCGTTTGAAATTCAATAATTAATTTTCAAGTACTTTTTAATATAATGAAGTTGAGACAATGCTAGACCGTTATGAGTTTTAAGAATTTTAATTCCCAATAGTCACATCAACAACTCCTAGTCTTCCATATCAAACTACTAGAGCGCATCCGTCACGGACCTAAAGATTCTGACAAGACTCCGTGCGGCCCTTGACGGTTTCTGCACGATTCTTTACGACCTCGCAAACTCAAGTCAGCCTTACACAATTTGGATCGCTAAGAAATAATAGTGAAGACTAATTCAGATTGTAAGAACTAACTTGTATGAAAATTGGCGGATGCTTTACAATAACATGGCCTATCTATTTATATATCTTCTATGAGCTAGATATTAATGTTACACTTATACAAGTCCCTAGTTCAGCACCCAAGGCATACTACATTCTAAGAATGTTGATACTTCTCCAAAAAGGACTCCTAGATTTCTCTAGTCTTGCCGTGCCCAGTAGACCTAGAAGGACTTCTATAAAAGAAACCGTCTTCCCCTCCACCCAACACCGACCCTCCTTCCTCCCCACTCCAACCTCTTCCAATTCCACCCATTCTTCTTCCCCTCCTTCTGCTTCACACCTGGATCTTGCGACCTGCCCCTAGTCTGCTGTACCTTTGTTGACTGCCTATTCTTTCCGTCCTCCTGTACATGTGTCCTTTCTGCCTCCTTGCATGCGCTGTCCCGCTGCATTGGCAGTGTCGTTTCTGCCTGATTTTTATTGCTGGGACGTACACTCTCCCCACCACTGCAGCGACGACCGCGTCGTCATTGCGACAGTATCGGTGTTGATTTCTGCCGACGACTATACGCGCGTACTCTTTAATCCCTTCGCGCGGCTTCTTTCATGATGTCCCGACCTTTCTCCCCCTTTGCAACTTCCTCCTTAACTTAGGCAAGTGCCCAGCGGCTTTTCCATCAGCAGAGGTCCGCTCGGAACTCTCTTGCTTGCGGAGGCAGGATTGTTCAGCACCATTGTCTCTTTCGAACTTGCAAGGTTGCTGCTAACTGTCAACCTTTTTCTCACGTCTACCCTTTGACTTCATGGTTGTCAATCGAACCTGTCCCTCCATGGGCCTTCGCCTTTACCATGGTAACCGTAAATGTCCCTCCTTCTCCTGATCTTCAATTGTTGGAGAGAGGGTCCGATCACGGCATGGTATTGGCGGAAGACTTCTGTCCAAGAATATATCAAAAAGATCTAAGGAGCAACAACAAATTTGGTTCCCTATTCCAACCGCCTATCGTGATGTCACCCGCATGCGCAACTCCATTATAGTAAATTGTTGATGTTACAGTTCCTGATTTGGGCGGTGCTTTAGATGAATCAACCCCAACCTCGGTTTCTGCCTTCTTGGTTCACAAAATTTGGCTCCACGGTGTCGACCACCACAGCACGTCTGCCCATTATCGTGATGTCCATGCATGATCGCATGCCACATACTTCGCGAGCCCCGGATCTGCATGCTCTGCGCCATTTGGCCTTGTGCTTAGTCTTGGCCTTGCCTCGTCGATGGTTGTTCAATCAAGCTCCTGCATAGGCTTACAGCCAACTGCTTTAGTCTCCGCGACTTCATCTTCCTCTTGCTTTCCCTTCCTTCCGTTCACGAAGGGATACACCAAACTTTTCAGTTCAGGCCTCTTTTATAACCAATGCGGCCCTTTGCATATGAAGCAACCATCCTTGGAATCCTTCACCGTGTTGCCACAATTCTGGATTTTTGTCGCGTTAGACTTGTAGTGTCACGCCTAGAGTCGCTGCTCCGCGCCTCGCCTCTTGGGTTGTGGCCTTTGCTGCTCGCCTTCGCCACTGTCTTCCCCACTGTCCTCGTGACGCCTACCGCGCCTCGTCCTCATCGACACTAGAGACTCCCTCCGCCTGCAGTCTGTCAAGGCTTCGGCCTGCATAATGGCTTCGCATGTCCCCGACTTGTCGGCCGCTTCCAACTCCTTTCTGTGCCTCAATTTGTGCGCCCATCCATGAAGTAGAAACGACGCGTCATCGTCCATGAGGTTGGGGATCTGAATGTAAGGGTGTGAACTCCCGCACATACTCACGTATGCTGCCTTTGTCTCCGCTCCCTCAACTTGGCGCTTTGCCTCATAGACAACTTCCGGATAAAATGCTCTCTGACTCCACACGAACTGCTCCCATGTGTTCAACTGCATGCCCCTTTGCTCATGTCAGACTCTTTACGCTTCCACCATAGTATGCCGTCTCCGATAGATACAACACAGCATGGTTTATCTTAGGTCGCTCACTACTAACCGCATACCTTGAAATAATTTTCTAGGTAAGTTGCCAAAGGGACATTATCTACCTCTTGCGCGTACGACGCCTTTAAGATAGATGGTTTTTGTAGCCTCAACTCTGGCTCCCTTTCCCGGTCATGTGATGTTTGATCCCACCAACATCTCTACTTTCCTCGAGGGTTTCTACCTTGTTTATTCAGCGCCTCGATTTCCCATGGCTTCCAAGAACTTGAACTCCAACGAGAGTACTAGTTTTCATTTCATCGTTCTGCTCGATTCTGCTTGCTGCCTCCAACTCCTCCGGCGCTATTAACCTCTTCAGGCATGCCTCCTCAAGTGGTTTTTGAAGTGTCCTTCTGTCTACCCGTTCAAGCGCCGCCTAAAATCTCAATGCCCGGTCCAGCCAATTCTACCCTTCGACCCACTCCTCTCCGACATAACGTCACGGCATCCTTCATGATGTCGATCGTCACTTTCTTTCGACCAATTGTGGGTGTTGAAATGTCTGCACCTCGCTTAGTGTGGGATCGGCAAGATTGCCTTCCGTTAACCTTCTGCGGCTTCTTCCCTTTTTGTTTTTCTTTCCGCCTTCCAGCGGACTTGGGGGTATTGTTAGCACGCCGCTACCGTCTCCTTCGTTAAGTCCATGGTCCCTTACGATGAACCGCTCTGATCCCAATTGTCAGGACCTAAAGATTCTGGACAAACTCCGTGCTGACTTGACGGTTTGCCACGATTCTATTTCAACGACTCGCAAACTCAAGTCCGCCTTACAGCAATTTTGATCGCTATAAAATAAGAAGAAGCGAATGGCAGATTTGGAAGAACTGAAACTTGTGATTGATAAAATTGGCGGATGCCTTTACAAATAACCAGTGGCCTATACTCTTTATACTAACCTAATGACTAAGAGAATTAATTTACACTTACAAGTCCCTAAGTTCATGCACCCAAGGCATGACTACAGTCAAAATGTCTATACTTCTTCCAAAAGGACTCCTAGATTTCTCTAGTACGGGCCCCAAGACTGTAGAAGAACTTCTAGAAATCCTCCCCACCTCTCCAATGCCCAAGCTGCTTGACCCCCCCTCCGTCTCACCGCAACACCTGATCTGCACCTCCCCTTAGTCCTCTGGGCACCTTTAGCTGCCTATGCGGCAGTCCGCCTTGACATGTGGCCTGTCGGCCTCCTTGCAGGTCCTGCAAGCTGCATTGGCATGGTGGCCAAAGTTCTGCCTGATTGATGGCGGGCCGTCACAAATAACGCTTAGTAGCTTTTATATTAGCAATGTCCTTTGCTCATTATAGCATGTCATCCATATATAGGGCCGACATGACTTCCCTGATTTTGAGTATCTTTTAATGTACACACATTTACGGCATTCATTGATTTAAATCCATTTGACAACATGGTTGATCAAACTTTTTCATGACATTGTTTTGGTGTCTTGTTTTAGTCCATAACGACTTAATAAGTTTGCATACTTTCTTTTTTTAGCCAGCACT
>JAKWJA010000570.1:0-37286 GCA_027704765.1 Solanum habrochaites
AAATTATTGGAGAAAAATTTGGGAAGAAATAAATTTAGACGTTAAGCTTCGAGTGTGATGATAACTTTTCTTGTGGTTTGAGATTGTAACTGTAAAGTTGAATTTTAATGAAAGATACGATAAGATTAATGAAGAGGCAGACAATTATAAGCTGATATACAATTCATAAGAGTCTTCAAGGTATGAACTAATGTTGATAGATAAAGGATAAGGTGACATAGCTGGATTAAAAATTCAAGTTTTTCATAGTGAGTTTACGTTTATGGCAGTGTATTTTGTCAAGGTATGGATTAGCAAGGTAAGAAATGATATATCAAATTGAGTATGAAGCATTTGGAAGGACTTAAAAATAATTTGACTAGTAAATTTGGTTACTTTTGATTTTTCTACCTAAGGGGAATTTCACGTAATAATTTGATTTAAAGGATAAGGTAAAAATATCATGTGGTGCTGGTCAAAGGATAAAATTAGTAAGCGAGTCAACAAAAGGTAAAAGAGTCTGGTGTATGAGAGTTCATGAGATTTAGAATTTCGCACCATTTAAAAGGAATTTTGATATAAGTAAAGGCATCAAGACACTTCGATATAGAACTGGTTGTAGTTGAAAGATTTATTGATACTTCCTATGAGTTTAGATATGATCTATTGAGATGTGAAATATGCGGTACAGACTTAATAGGATTCATCATCAACTTTTTACAAAGTTTGAGTTTGTTTGAGCGACAAGCAACTAGGTGTAGAGAAGTCCAGGTGGTTAGTCGAGGATAGATTGTTCAAATTATGATATGTAACTTATTAATGTTCACCGATGTGAGCCTAAAACCTTACACAATTAATGAAGATTCAAGGATACTAAAACTACTTTATTTACGGGATGATACAAATTGTTATGATCTGTTATATCGATATTTGATAGTGGGCAGAGATTATGAGATTATAGTATATCAAATTATTGGAGTAACCAAGAATTTTTTTAATGTTGGTATATGGTATATGATGAATTATTGAGTAGACAAGAATTTTTAGTGTTGTATATGGTATATGAGATATTGAATATTAGTTGAAATTGGATCTAAAAACATTACGTGAAGTTGACAGTGGTGTTGATTTATATTGTACCTCTATGAAAAAGTATTATTAGATTGGAATTAGTGTTATCAGTTCGAGGACTATTTATTCAGTAATGCTTAAAGGGAAAAAAGAGAAAGCCAGTTTTGAAAAAAAAAAATGAGGATACAATGTGCTTTATAAGAAGACCTTGATACTAGTGACAGTGTGAGAGTAAGGTAAATGATTGGTGTGGTTATGATATTTATTAGTATTAAGATTGTTGAGTTTGGTGGAGTACTGTAAGAAGTGTGCGGAGTTTGGTAAATCGAGTAGTGTAAAATTATAATGGAGATTAGACCAGTTTGGTGGCTAAAAAAATAAAAATAAATTGAGGGATGTAGTCAGATGAATGAAAATATTGATATAAGCATTATGGAGAAAGTATTTAGTGTTATTCGACATTGATTCCTTATATTCTTATGTTGACCACCTACTTCTTTTCAGATATGATTTAGAGTATGATTCATTGCATATGTCCACGTGTTTTTTTAAGATTATGGGTGAATTTCAACCTCTTGGGTCCTCTTGATAGAGTATGATCCTTTAGCAGACTTGGTCATTTCATTTATGATAAATTTGACGTTATTGGGATAGTTAAAGTATCTCAATGTGTCTACATACACAACCTTGCTTATAAGAACTTATATAAGAGCTATTCTGAAGAGTTACAATTGTCTAAGAAGTTAGAGGTTATAGATTCTTAAGTGTAGCGCTTGTTGGGTTTAATCTTTTCTTCTTGGGGTTGAATAAGTTTGGTTTTTCCTTGATGAGCACTCAATGACTTATGTTTAATATTTTAAAACTTAAACTCGTGAAAAGATTGTGTTGTGCAAAGGTAATTACGATAAGATTTGTGATGATTTGGGCATTGTAAGTGTGTTGTAATTTGTTCAGGTTGACTTCTGGTTTTGGGTTATATTGGTTAAGATGGTTATCTTGGTTATGTGAGAAAAGATTTGTCATGATGATTGTATTATGGTCAACTGAATCTTAGTTCAGATCTGGATTCCCATTGGGTATCGTTGGTTGATAAGTACTTTAGATCTTCCAACGTTCGATTCGCAAGTTCAATTGTCAGTAGATGACTTTGATGGAAATGGTTTAGGAGGAGCTGTCTTAGCGAGATGAACAAGTACTAGAGGGTCATAACTCAAGTTTTTCGGTTGCGTTGTTTATCTTTTCTTTCTTTTCCTTTTGATGGGAGACAGCTGGTTTTTAGTGGTGGAGAATGTAATGACCGAAAAACTCTATATATTTGAACCTTTTGAGAGCATTTCTTAATTACAATTGTTTAGTTGACAGATGATTTTTTTAGATAATTAATTTTAATTGATGGCTAAGGGACTAAGTTCCATACTTAGTTAAAATCATCTACATGTTGGCCCATCATTAGCCAATAAATTATGAATTTTGACTTTTACTATCAACTTATGTTTTAGAAAAAGAATGATAAGGGAACGAAAAACTCACCATGGCGATTGTGAGCGCCGACTCGATCAAATTGCAGGTAGGAAGCAGCTTTTTTTTTTAAAGAAGTAGTCACAAGCATTAATTGCTAAGCTACAGAAGGTGCAAATAATATTATATTAATTTAAGTATTTAGGAAATTGAAAGTTAACTTTAGAAAAATGGGGATAATACATATATTGGACCCCAAAACTTAGCTTCACATTTTAACTTTGACCTCCAACTTTCATAATGCACAAACAGACACTTTAACCATCCAACTTTATAATAAATAAACACATGAGTCCTACATGACACAATACACGTAGGACACTACGTAGGACAAAAAATGACATGTAGGACATGTGTGTCTATTTGTTCAACTTAATACAAGTTTGAGTGTCTATTTGTGCACATCCAAAGTTGAAGGACATAAATGTGATTTGAAGGGCATATTTATGTATTCCGACAAAAAAATGCAGTAAGGTAGCGCTCTTTTTGTCCTTTATTTTTATTAGTATTTTTTTAAATTTTGTTGCAATAATGTTTTCTTTCCACTACGAACTGATGATTCTCAAATGATTTGGGCATGAGTGGTAATGAATAATGATGCTTGAAATTGATTATAAGGGTGGGGATTCGACCGTTTGAGATTATTCTCGTAAATTTCTCGTATATGATTTTCTTGTTTCAAAACCTATTTTATAGTGTCATAATTTGATATCAATTTTGATGAGTTAATATATACAAAATTAAAATATTAGATAGTATTATATGAATATCATTAGGATTATGCGATTTAGAGGAATTTAGACTTAACCCGATGCGTGAATGAGAACTTAATATAAAATTTAAGGTGAGTTATTGGCGTCCAGGCTAAACATATGGAAATGTGGGTGTTTTTAGTTTTAACAATCTTATCTGGTCATTTATTAATAGAGTGCTTTGAGTTGGAAGTTCAACGAAAGGGGAAAGACTCAAGTTCAGGGGTGGACTCTCTATATTTAAGGCAAGAGATTTTAAACTCGTGTTAAGTGTAGGATGGTGTAATTTCCTTGTGGTGATCAGTTTGGGTGTAATGAATATTGGTTGATGGGTTGGACTTTTTCACATTGATTAATTCTAATGATGAAAACGGGTTAAAAAAAATGGACAATGTGAGAATTGTTTATGTGTGAGTGTTAAGAAAGTTGAAATTAGTCAGAACACACAAACAGCCACCAACCCCGCCTTACTCACCCCAAGATCAAAAAACCCCCACCCCATCACCACCTCTTGTAAGAACAAAGCCTTGCGCCAACGTTAAACACGAAGCCCTACAAACGCCCCACGTTTATCCCTCGGCATTTCGAGATAGGTGACGCACATCACTTCTAACAATTCAAAGAACCAATGCCCTACCTTCATGTTAAAAAGTAGCGAAAGCCTGGGACGAGGAAGATCAATCAGCAAGGAAGGGTAAGCGGGAAGAAGGGCGAGGAAGAGGAAGAAAAGCAAAACCCCCAACCTCAAACACACACAATCCAAAACCAACCAATCCCCCCATCCCTCACCCCATTAATCCATCCCACAACAAATAAAACGAACAAACATACAACGTTCCACCCAACACGCCTACCTATAACACCGCGCAACAAAATAATAAAACCTCCCAAACCCATATCCGTGCTACCCCCCGTGAAACCCCGAACAATAAAAAACCAAAACCACCCCACACAACGAAACACCAGAAAAAAACGGACCACATCCCATCAAACAAACGTCGTTCTTTACACCACAAACCCCCTTAACATAAAAAACGTAAGCATAGACACAAATGTAAGCAGAAAGTGAAAAAACATGTAGAAATAGGCAAAAGGGTCGGATTCGAAAAGTGAGGGTGGAGGGGGGAAAATGGGCAGGCGTGATAGTGAGAGATGGAACAGCAAAGTTGTGGAAACAGATAGGGGGTGTAACACACGATACCATCTCACCAGCCTCTACCCTCTCCCGAACAACGAACGCACATACCTTACACCTAAACCGCAGCTACTATCTATAGACCAGCGCCCATCAAGACGACTCGACAAACGCAAATAGCGACTCAAAACTCCGCCGAAGTCAACGAGATCCAGATAACCTGGACACCCAGGTGCCGAGAAAAAAAAGAATGTATAGGACAGTTATTAGCCGGCGGAAACACGAAAAGGAAAAAGAAAAGGGACAGAATACGCAAAGAGATGAGAATGTTAGGATACCGGCACCTCCTATGGGAGAAAAGAGATGAAGGGCAGGGACGTAAGAGGTGAAGAATAGGGGGAAACGAAGCGGGATGAAGGGCCTTCTCGACCCCAGCCTAACCCCACCTATCACCAGCAACCCCAAAGTCGCGCCAGTCAGAGACGAACCTCCCGGATAGAACCAGCCAAAAACACCGAAAACACAACAAGATTCGAAGGATGAAGGCGACATAGGGAACAAAAAATATAACAATAAGCAAGATAAGAAGGCGCGCCAATAGGAGATGGAGATAGGGAGGGGAATCGTAGGGGATGATAAAGAAGAGTAAGCGGGAGGAATGAGAACCAATACAGTGCGAAACAAAATAACTTAGGCCCAAAGAAGCCTACCGATAAAACGAAGTAATCCGGGACGACCAGCGAAGATAGAATGCAGGCGATATAGGTCGCAAAGGGAAGATGGACTATGGGTGAAGAAGGCCCCTAACTACACATACAACAAACTAGTCAAGAAATGGACGGTAAAGTGATAGCTTGTTAAAGTGGCAATAGCAAATCCAAAGGACAAACCGCTAAGTAATCCCTCCAGACGGGAACAATGCTTAAAGACAATTCGCATGTGGAATAAGCATTTCGAAAGAAGGGGGGGTAGTATTCGGAAGGTGAAGAGGGGCAAGGAGCGGGAAGAAAAGGGAGGGAACTCCACTCCCCCCCCTCCCCACCCCCCTACCCCTTCTAAACACACCCCGTTCTCCTACGCTTTCACAAAACACCAATACAACCCACCCACGACCCACTAATAACCAACCCACCATAACACATACCCACATCTACAACCAACCGCTCCAGACCGCTAAAACACCCTTACATCCCAAACTAAGCAAGACTACAAACGATGCCATTCTACCAATCCGCCAGGAAATCAACCACTCCACAGAACTAAATACACAACTAAACCATTAATTCCTCTCAAAAGGAAAAGGATCAGCGGTAATAATCGGAAGGATGGGGTGGGGTAGGGAAAGGAGAATGGAAGAGGTAGGAGAGGCAGAGTCAAGAGCCTCTTCCAAAAACTAATATGGCTCCCAAACCAACTCCGAATAACACAACACATTTCAAATTCACGAACACCTCCAGACCCCACACGAATAATCCTCGCCCCCCAAGAGTATTTCCGAAAATGTAAATCAGCCACGGACCAGAAGCATATAGTCACTTTAAGGAAAAGGACCCAAAGGACATGTGTCATGATCGCTAATGCAACACAATATAGCATAAAAGAGGAGGTGTGTGAAGGGGGGAGCAAGGACTAAGGGGTGGACAGCGGGTGGAAGATGGGATAAGAAGTTTGGCAGAAGAGAATTACAATAACGCTTAATAAACAAACCACCAAAAACTGACGATGACCCGAACACGTTGAAACACCAAACGTCTTTAAAATACCCTGCCCACCGAGAACACCAATACGGCAAAAGTCCAAGTAAGTAATTAGTAATCACCAATAATGTGAAAGCTAGTAGGATAAGTTTTGAAGTAATAAAAGCAAAAACGAAGAGAAGCGGAATGGAGGGGAGAAGAAAAACATAGGGGAAGAGGGGCACCCAACACACACCCCCAGCGCACTACCCTAACCCAAAACAACACACCCACCACTACCACCCCGAACCACCCCCCAAACATCGCAAAACCATACCCTACCACCCTAATCATACCACGAGCCACATTCACCACACAAACGGTCACAAGGACTGAAGTCATATCTGACGGAAACAGCTAAGGGCCGATAGGACATAGCACAAATAGAAAGCCGCTATCGACTAATACCCGGATAGGCAGATCGATCACGCGCGGTAGGAGTACTGTAGAAATGAAGGAAAGTGGAAAATTGAAAAATTCAAAGGAGGGGAACGAATAGTGAATCGGCATAGAGAGGGAGGGCGAGCAGGGAAATAGGGTGGGCGGGGGCGAGCGGGGGGCATCATGCAACGGTATGGACGAAAATTCCCATCTCGCTGTATGTAGAAGGGCTTGTTGCAATTGTGTTGAGTTGCTACTAATGTTTATGTGCTGGAAATTGTGCAATGTTATGAAACTGGTCATATCCTCATTATTGAGTGAGCATGTAGTTGCATTGTTTGAGACATAGTTGTGAAAAAGTTATGTGCATTGAGAAAGAATGAAAGAGGAAGTAACTTTTCGACGGATGTAACGCGGTCGCGATGAATAAATATTCGAGGGAGTATCGCGCCGCGTGTACTTTTATAGGGGTCGTGTCATGCGGCCGCGGAGAGAGCATAGATAGATATGTCACCCAGGGGTCCCGGCATGAGAGATAGAGGGTGTGTATCACTAGGTCAAAACATTCATGACTGAATTGCATTCCATTGCATGGCACATAATGATCAGGAGGGCAGCTTGTATTGTGTTTTGTTGATCTTGTGATTGCCTTTTTGAGAAGAAACTGTGATTGTTGCATAATGAGTTATTACTTGAGGATATATAATTTGTTGAAGTATATGTAAATGTTGAAAAGTCGCTATTGAGGATATCTAATTTGTTTAAGTGTTGTTGTTGAGGATATGTAAAGTTGGTGATAAATTTTCCGCGTTTTATTGTAATAGTTAAGTTTTAGGCTGACTTTCTTACTTTTACTGTTATATCGGGATTTACTCCACGTATTGCTTGACGTAAAACTGATAGTGGATTTTTTCTATCATTCATTGAATCTTTTTCAATATGCAAATAAAGAGATACCCAAAAAACGACGTCTGATAAATATTTGTCTGAAGCCTTCTACTCATAAGATGAATATTAGGAAAAACCCCACAACATGAAATATCAGGACAAACAAAAACAATTAAAGAGTTATATAGGATGCAAGAAGGCTACCAATGACTACTGAATGCTCAAGATGGATAACCGTAGGGCGGATGCTTGATCCTGGTTCTTGCATCTTCAAAAAGAAATACCGACCAACTGGCATTAGTACGTCTGAATGTACGAGTATGCGAGTTGGAAGCTAAACAACAATTCGAAGCTGAAAGGATTAAGAGACTGTCTTGAGAGGATTTGGCTTGCACGCGAATAGGCCCTATCAAAGAGAGGCTGCCCTGAGGGGGCTCTAGAGAGCGACACCCCCGGGCTCTTGACTGGATTTTTACTTTCTCTTCTGATTTTCAATTTTAAACTTTAAAATCCCATGGATCTCACTCCAAACACTTTGGCTGACTAAAATACTCAAAACCCAATAGTTTAGACTCATAAAACAGCCTGGAATCACGAATCAAACAACCAAAAGCATACCACAACTCAACCAACAAGAATTTAATTGTTTTTCATCAAGAACGTCAATGTTCATCATTCAATATACTCTAATTGCGCTAAATTAAACTTTTTTGTGTGTGGGTGGAATAACCCATCACAGAAAGATCTCACATGCCTGATTAGGGATCACCCCGACGAATTCCACTAGAATCTCTTGGTGTTGTTGGTGAAATCTTGTTCTTTCTCCCTTCTTTTTCTTCTCTTCTCTTTTCTCCCAAACCCCTAGAGTAAAAGAACTTTTAAAATGAACTAAAACTTTTTTTGTAGGGTGTGGAGCCTGCTTCATATATATAACTAATTTATTCTCATTATTTCTGTAATAAAAAAATACTCTACTTTATTTAACATATGATATATTATATATATATATATATATTATACCCCACCACGTGGAAGTTATCGCTGGGGTTGTTACCACGAAAATCATTGGTTGCTCTCTTTCTCTCTCTAGAGTCTAACTCATTCGCTCTAACGTTCATGTGTTCTTATTCAGCAAATTGTGTGTGTGTGGGATTCGATCCATTACAATTGGGATCTAGAGCTAAGCAGATTCAACACGATAACTAAAGATAGATAGTTCGAAACTTGGTATCGAGAAGTTTGATGATCCGATTTAAGTTTTTGGAAGATGTAGATCAAAGATTATCTGTACCAGAAAGATCTTCATGAACTGTTGACCGGGGTAAAGATGGATTCCATGACGGAGGAGAAGTGGAAACTTAAGGATCGCCAGGCTCTAGGGTTGATCCGATTGACTTTATAAAGAAACGTGGCATTCAACATCGTGAAGGAGAAGATTACGTCCGGCCTGATAAAGGAACTATCAAACATGTATGAAAAACCATAGGCAATGAACAAGGTATATTTGATGCGTAGATTGTTCAATTTACAAATGTCTAAGAATTGATCCGTTTCTGATCATATAAACGAGTTCAGTATGATAATAAATTTAATTCTGTGGATATTAATTTCGAAGATGAAATTAAGGCGTTGATTTGGATGTCATCTCTGCCCGAGTCTTTGTGATACGGTTGTTGCTGCTGCGATTAGCAGTTCCCGTGGATCTGAGAATTAAGTTTGAATGAAATCCGTGATGTTTTTGCTTAGCGAAGTATTCCGCAAATGAAAGTGTGAGATTCATCGGGCAGTGCTCTCAAGTTTTTATCAAAGGGGGAGAAGTACGAACGAAAGGTGCCAAAATCAACACGACACGGTCGTTAAAACAAAGATCGAGGAAATCCCTAAACAGATCAAACGTGACCTTGTTGGAACTGGGGTGGAGAAAAGGGCACTTTTCAACGAACTGTCAAAGCCAAAGAGAAACAGAATGATCAATTTGGCAGAGTGACATGATTCTGTAATAAGCGAGGTATTGGCGATGCTTTAATCCTTGTGTGAACGCCCAGTTGATTTTGATTTGGAATGTCTTTTGCATCTTTCATTCGTCTCCAAGCAATGAGTTGTTCAAAATTTCAAACTGAAATTTTTGGAAATTAATCTTCTGACAGGAAGCCTTAAGTTCAACGGAAAGGGGGATGTTTTTCAAACAGAAAACCAACCACACCTCTGGAACAACCAGTGTACATTGGAGGGATGTCAGATATATTCCTTGGATCAGGAAAATCTGATCTCTGTTGGTCATTGGATAGCACGAGATATGCAACGGAGTGTGGGAAATGTTCGTGGAAGATCGTGAAAGGTTCTTATGGTAGTAGCTCGTGGAACCAATCTGGAACCTTGTACACCACTGCATGGTTGTATAAACATGGCCGCTGTTTTCATGAAGGTGGCTTCCGGTTCATCGTCTGTGGCACAACAAACTTGGAAACATGAGACTAAAGGAATGAAGATGCTGGTTGCAAAAGGACATTAGAAAGTGTCTAAAGCTCTGTTGAATGAGTCTTTGAGAGAGCCTGTGTTAATGGGCAAATAGAAAGAGTGAATTCCTTCACCTGACTCCTAGAAGATCCCAAGAAAGTTGCAGTTGAAAGGTCATACAGATGTTTGGAGACCAGCTCCAGTATCATCACTTGGAGGGATCCAGATTATATTTACCTTCATTGATGATTTCAGCATGAAGGTTGGGTTTTACTTCTTGAAGCAAATCCAGTGGTGTTTGCAACTTTCAAAAGTGAAGCTGAAGTTGAGGAATAACAAACAAACAACCGGTTTGAAATTGAAATGCTAAGGTCTGACAATGGAGAGAGTCTGACAAATCAGAGTTCAAGCAAGGCATTTCTTCGCACTGGAGGGAATCAGATTGAGAGAAACCGTTCCTGTAAGGCAAAACATAATGGGATTGGTGAGGAGGATCAACCGAACATATGATAGCGTGCAAGGAGTATGAGGATACAATCGTGGGCTCCCAAAACATTTTGGGTGGATGCTGTGAGCACAATTGCATAATTGTCAATAGGGTGGAACATCCAGTTACTTTTAGGGTTTCTGATTTCTTAGAGGAGGTGTGGACAAGGAAAAGAATTAGTTATTCAGGCACGTGAAGACTTTTGGTTGCACTGCTTATGTTCTGTTGATCCAGAAAAAGTAGACAAACTTGATGCCAAGGCTTGTGAAGTGTTACTTCAAGAGACTACGGTTCTGATTGTTTGGTTATAGATTTTGGATGACAAAAACAGAAAGATCCTTGAGACAGTTGTGAAGTGGACATTTTGATAGTCTGTCCTGTACAAGAACGAGAGGAGAAGGTTCTAAACATATTACAAGTCAAGTGGGAAGTTTGAGAGGTTGATTTTTGAGAAGAGTAACCCCAGAGATGTCGAAGCAGATACTCAACCACTCCCTTACTGAAGGAAAATCTGAAGTGGAGCAATTTTACACCTGATCAGGTGTTAAGGAGATCATCCAGAACCATCAATGCACAAGATAGGTATTCAACCTTCATACATCATCTATTGCTGACTGATGAGGGGGAACTAGAGTCGTTTGATGATGCCCTACCGTTTGAGGAATTCGATCAAGTTGGGAGCAAGCCATGGATGATGAGATGAAGGTCAGTGAGAAGAATGCACATGGGTGTGACTGAGTTACCTGGAGAAGAGAGGCTTTTATTGAACAATGGGTGTTAATAATCAAGACTGAACCAGATTGCAAAAGAAAGGTTTCGGCTCGTCTTAGTGGTTACAGGTATTGATTTGCCTATATTCTCTCTTGTTGTGTTTACTCTATTCGAATTCTGTTGAGTATTGTTGTCGTCGAGAATTTGCATCGAGAGCAAATGGATTTAAAAACAACCATTTTCAATGGAGATATATGGACAAAGGATCTATATGCAAAGCAACTGGAAGATTTTGTCATTCCAGGAATGGAACATACTGGTGTGCAAGCTCACCAGGAGCTTTATTGACTAAAGCAAGCACCAAGGCCATTGGTACAACATGTTTTGACTCCTTCATGCCCAAGATCATTCCTGGCAAAGCTAAAAAGGATCATGTTTGTTTACTTTTTCAAGAAATACACTGATTCATATGTCTTTCTACTCTTTGTGTGTGGATGATATGTTGATTGAGGTCTAGTATGAGGGAGAGTTAACAATCTTAAGACAAGGTTGTCCTCAGCGTTTGAAATGAAAGATTTGGTTCCAAGAAGCAAATTTTTGGGGATGAGGATTTCTCGGGATAGATCTGCCTTGCACTTTAAATCTTTCTGAAAGTTGTCATTGAGAAGGTGTTGACGAGGTTTTCAGGGTTATGAATTCTAACCCAGGACTACTCCATTGGCAAAATCACTTTAAATTGTCAAGGAGCAGCACCTAAGACATAGCCGAGAGCCGTTGAGGCATATGGCACTTTGTTTCCATATGCTTCAGCAGTTATGATTATAATGTATTTTATGGTCCAGCCCCTAGACCTGATTACTAGCAAATCCGTTGGAGTTGTTAACAACAGGTACAATGGCAAACCCAGGAAAGAGCATTGCGAAGCTTGTTAGTGGATTCTGAGATATTGAAAGGTACATCCAGTACTTCACTCTGTTTTGGCAAATCAAGGTGACTCTCTCTACAAGTGTTTTGTTGGATGCTATCTGGTTGGGATGTTGACTCGAGCAAGGACATCGGGTACATTCCACATAGGTGGACAAGCAGTGAGCTGTATTTTCCCAGGCTTCAAAAGTGTGTTTCTTCTCTTTCTTCTCTTTCATCTATTTGAAGCTTGAGTATGTGGCCAATAGTTGAAGCTTGGAAAGAGATGATCATGGCTGACAGATTATCCTTGAGAATTAGGCAAGACAAAGTGAGAAGATTTCTTTACTCATATGTCCAGAGTCCATACAGTTGGTTGAAAAAAATTAGAGGATGTGATATGTTGTTGGGAATATAGAGGGTGCAAAGACCGCCGATATTTGACGAAATGTGTTGATGTTTGGGAAAATGGGGTTATGCAAAACCCTCGGTTTGTCTTCTGTAGTTGGTTTTACAGTGTTTGCGGTGCGTCCTAACGATGTTGATGATAAAGAAATTTTTTTTGAGAAGTTTTTTGATTGGATTGAACAGTCTCCAAGAGGAGAATTGTTTAGGTTCTGGAGCCCGATTAATATATATATTTCTCCATTTATTCTCCGTAAGCAAAAAATACGCATTTTATTAATATATATATTATATATATATTTTATATATAAAACCCACCCGCCGTGGAAGTTTACGCACGGGGTGTTGCCACGAAATTTGGTTCTCTCTTTCTCTCTCTGTAAGATCTCGTCATCTCATTCTCTCTAAAGTTCTTGTGTTCTTTATTCATCATTGTGTGGTGTGTGTTGTGTGGATCGTCCTAACATGGGTTTTTAACCCCAATTTAAACTCATTTATTAACAAATTACGAAAATTGTAGGTGAAAAGACTACTTTAACCTCTTGCTAAACCGAATAGAACTTTCCTCACTCCATAACCCAATTTTTTTGAAAAGCATATGCTCCCTAATACGACCAACAATAGCAAACTCGGCTCTGTTGAAGATATTTCCAAGGTCTTTCCACCCACATAAAGAACTTCCCATAAGTCTCCTGAGCTTGAAGTTATGACCGTTGAAAATGACCAAAACATACCTGTTAGACTAGAGGAAATTTTTCCCAGATTTTTCCTATTCTTTCCGAAATAACTATTCTTCTTTTCTTCTTGGTTTAATCCTAGCTATTTGTAGTTACGAGAATTACAATTAAAGTATAACTTCTATATAATTTTTTTTTTTTTTTTAAAAATCTCAAATATATTTTCATAGATTTTATCATCAAATAATATTTTTTTTAATTTTTGAATTTATTGGTGACTAGCGAGTAAAGGTTATAATCATTTCTACATGGTCAACTCTAAATCAAGTACCATTAAATTCTAACACTCATTCTAACAATAAAAAATTAACTCTCACTAATGTTGAATACTATATAAACTAATTTTTAGTTTTTCTTCAATGGTAATCATGTTATTAATGCTTTTTAAGACTTACTTTAGTGTGATTGAGTTACTTTTAATTAATGATATCATTTCATACATTTATTATTTTATGTTATTTTATTTATTTTTTGTGTTGAATATTTTAGTGTCATTCACACATCTCAATATTTTGTGTTATTTTGTTGAGAAGCACCTTTCATAGTTCCATTATGGATGGATTTAAAAAATATTTGAGGACAAGTTATTATATACTTGTATATTGATACTTTAACCGGAAATAAAAAAACTAGGTTTATTAGTATTGTTTATTTTATTAATTGAAAATTAAACACAAGATTTGGTTTGATATTTTGAACAAAATCGAACTAACACGAAAATTGCAAAGTTGAACACCCCCACACCCCAATTTATTAATTTGATTATACAATTTAAAAATTTTTACACAAAATATCATTAATTTGACATTTAAAATGACCAAGCTGTATGAATTCATTTATAACTAGATATTCTTTATCTCCAAAAGTAAGCTATGTCTTATATCTCAGAAAGAATGTTCATTGATGCATTAATCTTTTTTACAATACAAAAATACAACACTTACTATGTGAACACACTACCATAAACATAGGTAATTGTTTTATAAAAATAGTCCAATAATGATTTTTATACGTCACCTATTTTGAAATTCTTTTCAACACTTACCATTTTGATATATTTTAACAAAAACTCAATTTTCTTCCCCCATCTCTTTTGTTTCTCAAATTTCCGAATTGGAACTAACACTAGGATTTTTAAGTTTGCCAAGTCACCAAATTATAATTACGAAATATATTTTATCCCAATTTAACTAATTTATTTAAATAACAACATATAATCTCCATATATAGGAAGTCGAGGGAATCAAACCAAAGTTTGTATAAATATACTGCATAAAATAAAGATAAAAAATAAAAAAAAATTGAGAAGAAGATTGACAAACACCGGAATAACATATATCGGTAACATTAATATGTATTAACTGTTTTTAATTTAATTAGAAAATTAATGGACGTATACCAATTTAAATAATGTACTTAATTTTTGGGAGTGTTTTTAATTGTATAGAATTTTGCATGTTTTAAATAAATCAAAAAGAGAGAAACACCATCTAATTCTTATGTGAAATTAAAAACAAAAAGAAAGGAAATGTGAAAAAAAATACTTTGGTAATATTGGCTTACATTGAGTTATTTAAAATAAATTACCCTAACACTACTAGGTGAAGCTTCTAAAAAAGACAATCAACAACTATATTGAGACAAAAAAAGAAAAACGGTAGTATTTATAATATCGTATAAAAAAACTGACAATAGAAGGTGTTTCATCATGTTTTTGTTTGTTAGGAATTACATGGTAATTCTCATCAATTGCGATAAAATGATTATATTTGCTTTGCCAGCCACGTTTATCCCCTATTTTCAAAATTTTAAACTGATTAATGAACTCATAAGACAAAACTACGCGAGAGGTTTCTCCTTCTTTTATCACTTTTATCCATTCCACTTCTGATGTTGACATTATTTCTCTATAATAGACAATTCAATAAAGGGATAAGAATTTTTTTGGTTAGGAATATTTGTCTTCTCTTGTTCTATAATTATAACAAGTATTGCATGAGTATCTTTTAACTTAAGTAATTTCAAGAATTAGCTTTTTATTAAGAGTTTCTACAATAATTAATGTTTGCCTTTATAGACTTATTTTTACACATATGTATCACGACAGGGTGTTTAAATTGACTTTAAAATTTGTCAAACACAAACCTATTTTTAAGTGTTCCTTTAATCATGATGTAGTCTTTTTTTTTATTTCTGAAAGTATTTGAGAACAAATATAAACTAACGTAAGATAAGTCAAAAATGATTTAAAATAAATTAGGAACTCTTTGCCAGGTTCTATAACATGAATAAATTTTAAAAACCGAGTTTAATTACTGTTTTTTTTATTTATTGATTTAAAATTTGACAAAAATATTGGTTTTAAAATATTTGAAAAAAATGGAACCAACCCGAAAAATTTGAGGTCGAAAAATCCCAATTCCATTCATTTGGTTTACAAATTTAAAATTTTTACATAAATAGTTTTATTTTTTGATATTTTAAAAATCGGAGTTGATCCAATCATTTACACTCCACTTACAGCAATTGATATTCTTATATTAAAAAGAGTGTTCAATTTGTTGCATTAACCTTTTACAATACAACACTTACTAAAAATAGGTAATTGCTTATAAAATGTGAGTCAATGATGATTGATACCGTCAACTAGTATATGAAAACCTTTTTTCAACACTAAGTATTTGATTCATTTTTTAACAACAAAATTTTCCCCAATATCGTCTGTTTGTCAAATTCAAATCGGAACTATTGTAGAAGTTTGATGTTTATCAATTCACAAAACTATAATTACAAAATATATTCTATCTCTATTTAACGTAAAATAGTTAAAATAAATTGACTAATTTATTGAGGGAGCAAACCAAGTTTAATAAAACTATAAGGCATCAACGATAATATAACAATACCAAGAGAAGGTGTTAATTGGATGGGCTTTTCTGTTGTGGTGAGATGATAACTTCTCATGGCTATCTTCTTCATCAGATGAGCTGAAATGATGGTATGTCCTTGGCAAACTGTCATCCCAGTTCAGTTCTTTCACTTTACAACGAACTCATAAGACAAAACTACCCGAGAAGCTTGTCCTTCTTTTATCACTTTCATCCATTCTTCTTTTGGTGTTGACATTATTTCTCTATCAACCGATTCAATTTAGTAAAAGGAAGAAGAAAATTTTTGGTTGGGAAGATTTGTGTTTCTCTTGTGCTATATTTATGATAACCAGCATATTGGTGTCTTCAACTTTGGAAAGTTGTTATAAAATTTTTTAGCTATTTTTGTGTTTGCCTTTAATTTTTTTTATTTTCATTCCTTAATGGACAAGGGTTTGACCTCCCTCACTTTGTCATTTAGAGCTGAGAATAAACCCCTCGTTATAAAAGTGGCTTATATATGCCCTTACCGTTATACAAACGTCTCAATATATACCCTTTTGCATAACAAATGACTGATATACTAACCTTCATTAACGTAAGTTAACTTAGTTTTTTAAATTATATTTATTACTTGTAATTTTTAAAAAATAATTATTTAGGGTAATATATGATTCTTCTATCAACGTTCAGGTATTTTAATTTTTTTTTCATATCATAACTTATTTTTTGACTTCTTTTTTATAATTCATTTGAGTTTCTTTATTCTTATTTGTTTTTACTTTCATTCTTTAATTAAAGGAAAAAAAATCTAAACTATTTTTTTTATGTGTCTTGTAATTTAATTTCGTATTCGAAGAAAAAATTTGGTCATCTACATCGTTTTACAAAAGAATATTAGTAAACATAAATAAATTTGATTATCAAAATAATAATTTATAATAGTCATTGGAAACAAAAAAAGGGCAAAAAATATTTGACGAGGATTATTTACTCATATGGATATATTTTTAGACAAAATAATAAAAGTTTAAGATTATTTTTTTTTTCATTTCCGTTAGAGGAAAGGGTATAATGTTAGCCATTGGTTTTGACAGTAGGGATATATATAAGTCACTTTCAGACGAGGGGTTATACGCTTTAAATGACAAAGTTTGAGGGATAATATCAAACCCTTTTCCCTTTCTTAATTAATGTTTACCTTTAGATATTTTTCACTTTCTTTCAAATTAATTGTTTCCTTTTATGACTAGTAATGACCTAAGAATAATTTTACTATATGATACCACTACCATAACAATAATCATTGGCTTTGAAAATGAGAAGGTTTTCGAGTGTCTTGAAAGTCAGTCAACCTTACTTTTAACTTATTTTTGTTTCTGGATGTGTTTTGACAAACATAAAAAATAATTTAAAATAAGTCAAAAAAAGACTAAAAATAAGTCGGAAAGTGTTTGACAAGGTAAAAAATGACTAAAAATAAGTTTAAAACGACTCAAAATATTTCAAAATCCAAGAGTAGGTCTCTGCCTACTTTTTATTTTTTGACTTAAAGTCATTTCAGTTTGATTTTTTTAATGACTTAAAACAAAACTGACTTGGTATTTGATACTCCCTACGTCCACAATTGTTTGACAGGTATACTAAAATTAGATATCCAATATTAATTGTCAATTTAAAGAAATCAAGAAATAATGAATCAAAATTTTCAAATTTTGCCCTAATAATTACTCCATTTTGTTCAATTGAAAATTTATGTAGACTTTTGATATTCTTGGTATAGTAGAGTTATATTATTCAAATTACATTTTGCATTAAATTTCATGAGGGGAGTGCATTACCTTACCTTGACAAACAATTGTGGACGGAGGGACTATATTATTTTCAACATAATTAAGACGTAACATATGTTGAAAGATACTAAAGTTATTTGCCTCACCATGTTTAATCTAGATATTATTAATGTATTTAGATATAAGAACATTATCATTTAAAAGTAAAATAACCCAAAATTCCTCTTAAACTTGGCATCACACTACGTATTATTTAACTATATGGTGTTTTAAATACCCCTTAAGATTTGGAAAGTGATTAAATATCCCGTAAAGGTTGACGTGGCAGCAAAGATTATTCCCCTCTAAATCGGGTGGTGATACCCATAATTAAAAAAAAAAATGGTAATATCAAACACACTGCATGACATTTTTTTATTGGACAATATCTAAGTAATTTTAATTAATGTTTTCTATAAGTTATTATTTCTTTATTTTAAAAAGTAAATTCTTGTTTAAAGTAAATGAAATATGTTGGGATCAATTTATTTAATTTTTTTCAAATAATCTTTTTTGTTTTCTATTCATTTTTGTGTTTCCGGAAAATTTTTTCCCATTGACACACTCTTTTATACCTTTCTTCTTCCATATTTGTTATTTTTCCTTGAAGTTCATCTGTCACCTCACTAGCCATTCATTAATCTACAAAACTCAACACCTAATTCATATTATTGGATGTAAACTTTCTTGAATTTTAAGTAACTCATTTTGAATTCTATCAGTTGTGATGCAAAAAATGTTTGTCTATTAACTTTCATATACAACCTTCATTTTTTATTTGAGTTGTTAAGAATAAAAATACTTTCAATAAATATAATATTCCAAGTACAGATTTGTAGTAGAGGGAGAGGGAGAGGGTTTAGAGAAAAAATAGTAAGTATGCTATTTTTTAGTAAAAAATTTGATGAATGTTGAAGAAAAAAGCCAACTATTGAAGTTTGGAAATGGTCGGGAAAAAAAGAAGCCAAAGAAAGCTGAAAAGTGTGTAAATCAAAAAAGAAGAAAAGGGGGGGGGGGGGGGGGGGGGGGGGGGGTAGAAGAGAAGGGGTGGAAGAAGGTGGGGCAATTTTAATTTTAAAAATCATTTTTAATCAATTGATTAGTTTAATTAATTAAAAAAAATGAAAATGGGTAAATGAGCAAAAAAAAATTGAAAATTAATGACGTGGTGCTTAGATGGTTATGACGTAGCACTTACATGACTATTATTGGGCAGGTGATAATTATATTCTACTCTTAGGGTTGTATTTAATTCACATAAAAATGTTAAGGGTGTATTTAATAGCGTGAGTAGTTTAAGTAGTGCTAAATTAGTTGTTTTTCTCTAGTTTAGTAACTTTGAAATAACAAAACCGTCTTACAGAATTGTAAATTCAATTCTTTGATGATTGTTTTATTAGTTCATATGCAAAAAAAACAACCTAATTTCTTTATTATTGAAAACCAAGGGTCATACTTGCAATGAAATTTTTGCTGTAAATTCAAAAAACGAAGGTTTGTTATAGAAAAACAGTGTTGTTCAATCCCGTTTGTTACTTTGGAAGTAAAATCTTGCTTCAATTGTACTTTTTTTTTTGGGGTCAATGTTTTTTGAAGAATCCCGAAGAGTCTTTTTTTTTTTTTAAAAAAAGTATTTATGTGCGCAAAGTTGTTGATCATTTGATCAATTGTTTAAACAAAAAAGTTAAGTTCTTTCTATTATTTGACAAAAATATAAGTAAATTTTCTCATAAGCACTTCCCGGACCTTGATCAATAAGAAATTTTGGTCTTATATTTTTCATGTGTTTACTAAATTGAGTATTTGAACGCCCCAAAACCACTCATTATTGTGCTGGAAGTTTCTAGGTAAGAACAAGGAAGACTTAGGGTGATCTCATCGTTTTCATCAAGAACTTTTATAAAGGTAAGTAGTTTGTTCATCAATTCGGTACTTTCAATTCTAGGACTTAGAGATGGTAATTGTGGCCCTATGGGAGGGTTTGAGTTCATCCAAAGGTGGGAAAACTTTGAATTATGAAGATTTTTGTGTATAAGACCTTTGGATTTTTATAAACACATTTGTTCTTGATTTAATTACCGTAATTCTCTTATGTAACCAAGGAACTTATAATAGTTTTAGACAAATAAATGATGAGAAAGTATTGGATTTGATAGAAAAATCATGAGGTTGACTTGATTTTGAGATTAAGTTATAATCCAGGAATCTTAGGCCAATTGGGATTTATTTTGTACTTGTGTTCTAATTTAGACCTAGGACAAACTAAAGCTTCACAAAAGGAGTCAACAGTCTGTGATCAAACTTCTATAATAGTTGTTTGGCGCCTAAGCAAGCTAGACTTAATTAGGTAGTCATGCATGTCTTTAATTGAATAATACCTTTAAATTATTAAGATATTACATGTATAGATCTTTGTGTAGAAAGTTTGGGCAGATGAGTTGCTTAGGATATTAAGGCATTTGATTGCTGATGTTGACCTTATGATTGTTGTTGGCTGTTTTTGTAGGGGTGTTAATCGTGAGGTTTTGTTGTTTCCCATTTGTTATATGTGATTATTAACTGCTTCATTAGTACAACTTGTGTATGTATTGTTCGGGAGATCGGAGGAGAATAAACTGAAATATTAACTTGTTATCATTCTCATGCAATAATTGTGTTTATTTGGGTGTAAAGGTGTCATTTTATTCATCGGGTAAGATGCATGATAAATACTAATGGTTCGCTCAATTACAATGTGTGGTACATAATATCTCTTAATTGACTCAGAAATTATATCAGTGCAAATTGATAATAGTTTGTTCGAGTACCACGCTTAGTACATGTGATTATTTGTGTGTGAGTTCCATGAGTGAACCAAGTTTAACTTTTTATAATCACAATACGAATTTCAGCTCAAGATTTTTTTTTAAAAAAAACAATAACAAATGGATAATAAATCCTAAAAGATGTTGACTAGATATTAATTCATAACTTTAATAATAGAAATATTCTTCACAACGAATTTCCAAAACGTTGGAATGGATATCAATTGGCTAAATTGAGAACTCATCCTTAAAATGATTTTGCTTGAATGAGTTGACATTGAACTAAATTCAAATTATCTTGAGCCCAGCCCTTATAATTCTTGATGGGTTGGACGGGTTACCTATATTTGGGCCCTCCCCCTCCAGGAGCTCCCACCCTTTTTTCTCTCTTGGTGAATCGAACTCGCAACCTTCAGGTTGGAAGTGAAGGGTGCTTACCATCCAGCATCTCCCTCTACAAAAATGTTCACCTTCCGAGTCTACAACAACACCCTGGAACGTGTCGGCACCCACGCCATTGCAGACCATATCGAACCCTGGGCCTGACTTAATTAACTCAACGTACACTTAACTTAACTCAAGTATAATCTGAAAACCATTCTCATGAAACACTTTCAAATAATAGTCTTGTCCAAATATGACACTAAGTTCTAAAAACAATATATGTAGGGTTCTAATCGCTCATCAGAAGAAAAATTAGGCCAAAAAGTTAGATACATTCTTGAAAATCCAACTTTCCATCGAGAGAAGCAAATTGAAAGGCTTTCATAAAATTCTCATAGAATCGAGAATGAAGTTTTCATTCCTGTACAATCAAGAATCCATAATTAGTAAATGCTTCCAATTTCAAAAAAAGAATCCAATTGTGTCGAATTTTTCCATTTTGGAATAGTTCTCGAAATCTCTATGAATAGGATCAACAACATTTCCATGGTATTTACACATGAGGTTCCTCTTTAGAAACGTCCCTTAGTTCATCCACAATTTATGTTTTATCTTTCATTTCCTTTTCGTCGTTTGTTTCGAGAAATCTATCGATAATTTCCGATTCTTTCTTTTTTCTCTTGATTCTTCTCCGATCGAGATGCATACATCATGTTCATGGACTAACAAAAATGTGAAAAATCTCTATTTGCCTCTTCCATTCTATGAGTCTCTTCCTTTTTGCGTATGTCACCACAACACCCTTTGGCAGCATCCACTAATTTAAAACTCAATGTTTTCGGGATGCCGCTAATAACCAAAGAATGTCAAGTACTTTTCCTTGTGTGGATCCTATTTCACTGGGAATTTGATGAGTCGATACACCTGCACGTCTTGCATTTACTGTTATATCGGGAGTTAATCCACGTATTGCTTGACGTAAAATGGATAGTGGATTTGTTTCTGTCTTTCGTTGAATCTTTTTCAATCTGCAAATAAGGAGATACCTAAAATTGACTCTCTGACTATCCTTTTGTCTATGAAGCCTCTACCACTATTAAGACGAATGTTGGAATAAATCCCACAACATTCTATAAATGATATAGAAAAACAAGTAAAGAGTGTTATGGGATGCAAGGAGGCTCACCACTAACTCTGAATGCTCAAAATGGATTAACAAGGCGCTGGATGTTGATCCTGGTTACCTGCGTCTTCATCATAAGATGATGCAGTCCAACTGACATCATTACATTGGATGTACGAGTACGCGAGTTGGAATGCTAAAAAACAACTTCTAAGCTTGGAAGGATTAAGAGACTTTCCTAAGAGGCTCTAGTTGGCAGGGCGCGCCAGGCCCTGTCAGATAGAGGCTTCTCTGAGGGGCTCTGGAAGGCGCGGCTCCCCAGGACTTGTTAGACGGGATTTTAGACTTTTTTTCTTCGATTTTCAATTCTTAACCTTCTAAACTCCCATGGATCTCACTCCAAACACTAAGGCTCACTAAAATCCTCAATACCCAATAGTTCAGACTCGTAAAACACCCTTGAAATACTAATCAAACAACCAAAGGCATACCACAACTCAACCAACAAGAATTCAACATTTTTTCATCAAGAACTTCAATGATTAGGGATCATCCATGACGAATTCCACTAGAATCTCTTGGCGTTCTTGGTGAAATCTTGTATTTTCTCCCTTCTCCTTCTTTTCTTCTCTTTTCTCCCAAACCCTAAGCGTAAAAAGTACTATTGTAATCTAAACTAAAATTTTGTTTTACCCCAACTAAACTCTTAAAACAAATTAGGATTAGAATGATTAAAAGACTACTTTACCCTTACTAAAATCCAAATAGAAATTTCCTCACTCCAATAGCCCAAATTTTGAAAAACATATCTCCCTAATATGACATTGAGAAATAGCAAATTCGGAGCCGTTGGAAAGATCTTTCCTACGGCTTTCCATCCACATAAAGAACTGCCCATAACTCCTCCTGCGCTAGAAATTATGATCGTTTGAAAATGTAACGACTATTTTCGGTCGTTTTGAGCGCTAGAACTTTTATGTCAGAATATACTTTTTTGTAGATTTGAAATTTGTGTATTGGACTATTCATATTAAATTATGAAATTAGTAGGTAATTTTATTAATTTATTAGTTTGGTGGTTAAAGAAGAATAATAGTGTAATAATATGGGCACTTTCACCACTCTTATAAATTAGTTATTAATACTTGGAAGAAATATTCTGTAGAGGGAAATACGAAGTCTATCCAAGGAAACCATATCTACAGTAATCACCAGCGATTGTTCCATTAGTAAATCAAATTTAACTTTGATATGGGACATATGGGTGATGGTCGTATTATGGTTTATAATATTATTATCATGTTAAATAGGAAGTGATGTTTAGCATTAGATGTATTGGCTTGTATAACTGTTTCCAATGATATTATTATTATTATCTTGGTTATTCTATTGATTGTGAGGACAATATAGATCATTAATGGTTGTTGTTGGTTTAGGAGGAGATTAGGTGTGGTTATTTATTACAGGGCAAATTGTTCATTCATTATGGAACGGTTTTTGTGTCTGGAACGATTATTACGGTTTGGTGGCCACGATTTCTCAATGAATGGATTCAAACATTATAATTAATATTTTATTCTTGCTTATAAAATTATATTTTGATATATGAAAATAGGTAATTAAATATTAGTGTATCCAAATTATTTTAATTTTATTTAAGTTATGCTAGTTGGAGGAAATTTAGATTTATCTTTGGATTTGATTATGTTGAAGTATTAAATCAATGATGCAACTTATCGTTTAGTGATTTAGTGGATGGGTGGCATCATGAAATTCTGTAAAATTTTGATTATGAATCGTCATATTCCTAAAATTTTGAAATGGGCTTTCTGTGTTGTGGTGTGTCACAATTATGTTGCTTTTGTTATTTTTTTAGATAGTTTACGCTTTGTTTTTGCCATGAAATCATGGAAAATGGGCTTGAGTCTACTATTATTAAAAACTAAATACATCACTATGTATGCATACTTAAAATTAAAGTTAATGATTCTTATTTTTTATAGTACAAATAAGTCATGTAGAAAGGTGAATAGAGATATAAATGAAGTCCAAGTATTAATGGTTGATCCTTATTTTAATAGTTAAAAAGAAGTAACATTCTAGCTTACCACTATTTCCGTAGGCAGTGGATACATAATTTAGCATTTTACTTAATTATCACGTATAAAATGAGGTGTTTGGATAATGGATAGATAAACTAAATATCAGTGTATTATGTAATTTGAAAGATTGGTAAACTTTAGGGCTATTGAGGAAGGAAAATCATCGAAGAAGTAGCTTGTTTAAACTTTGTTTCTTCGGTGGAGGTAGGTTATGGTTTAAACTATCAATAGAGATTGATATGTATTGAGTGATATTGTAAAGTCTCCTATGTACTTGATTGTGTGGTTGTTACTCCTGATTGTGTGGTTGTTGTTAGCCTAAAATTATGAGACTGTTGAATTTCTTATCTTGAACTCTCTCTATTAAAGTTACGCCTTGAATAAAGAAGGCTTGATGAAATAAAATAATAATATAATTGGATCAGAGTGACACGTTCCAACACAGTATTATTGGATCAGAGTATCTCGTTCCGACACCGTATTATGGGGTCGGAGTTAACGTTCCGACACAATAACATTAAGGAATGAATATTGATTAACTTAATATACTCAATCTCAAATAACTTTACTAATTTTACCAAATGAGTATGTTGGTGGAGCATGAGTCCTCATAGGTGTGGCTTGATGTTTGTGTTGATGGTGTACCTACTAGGGTGTTTGTTGTCACTAGTTCATCTGTTTTGTTGCTTGGCCACCTTTAGTATTGTAGTTGATTTTATTTAATTATTCAATACATATTGTTTCTATTTTTGAGTGGCCCGATGATACTTACTCAGTAGTGTTCTTTGTACTGACCCCTGCTTGTATTTTCTCATTGTTTCTTTTGTGGAGTAATAGCAAGTGCACCATCTACTTTGACTCACCCTCAGCTCTAGGCCCACCTCCGCACATTGAGTTTCAGGTTTGAGCTTTAATTCTAGCTCCAATGCTGGATTCTCTTCATTCACGTCTTGATGTCGTTGGAATTTCGCACGACCATCTTTTAGCTTATTTTTGTTTGTTAAACACTCGTAGAATTGGTAATTTGAAAAAAGATGTCCTTGAAGTGATGGCTATCAGATTTTGGGATAATAAGTATTAAACTTTAGAAACTTATTTAAATTTGTTACTTAATAAGTTTTGGAGATTCCGCAATATTTTTGGTTTTTATAGTTGAACTATTGGTATATGTTGGGGTTTAGATTTGTTGGTTCTCCCATCTAGGGGGGTAAGTGTGGGTGCCACTCACGACTCATTTTGGGTCATGATAGAAAATGACCAAAAACAGCTTTTTACACTTTGAAGTTTTTCCCATAGTTTTTCCTTTTCTTTTCCGAAATAACTAGTCTTATTTTCTTGTTTATCATTGATATTTTCGAGGTACAAGATGTTACAATAAAAAGTATTGACTTCTATATAATTTCTAAATATCACTTATAAGTTTTCATAGTTTTTATCATCAAATATATTCTTTCATTTTTTGAGATTTAGAATTTTTAATAGTTATGTAAAGGTTATAATTCATTTCTATATGCAACTCTAATGAAGCACTATTCAAAATTAACGAAACACTAATCCTAACTAAAACAATAAATAAATTAACGCAACACTAATGTTTAATATTTATACTTTAGCTTTACATTGATTTTGACATTTAAACTATATAACCTAATTTTAATTTTTAGTTTATGTTAATCATGTAATCAATACTTTTTAGTCATACTTTAGTGTCATTGAGTACTCATAAATTATAATCATTTTCATAATGACTTATTAATTTGAAAATTTTATTTTATGTGATTTTATAATTATTTTTTGTTGAATATTTTAGTGTCATCACATATCTCATATTTTTGTTATTTTTTTTGAGAAGCACTTTGATAGTTCTATTATGATTGACTTTAAAAATTGTCACAACCCAAAACGATCGGGAGTGGTCCCCACTTAACCCCTAGTGGGAGTACCAACGAATATACCCCAACTTACAAATATAAGCATAATGCCGGAAGCTCAAAAACTTACTAATTTCTTTTTCCAAAACCTGAAGACATCACGACAAGGACAGCTTTCTCTAATTACGAGTGTAAGAGTAATCAAAGAAACCAAAATAAATGAAATAAAGTAAATTTGGTTTTCGAAAACTAAGGACTTAGGTAATGACTTTAGAGAATCCAACCTAACTCGAATGAATAGCTCACCCTTGAACCTGGTATGCCCGAGACTTGATAGAGGCTTGAGGCGATCAAGTCATCGGTATACTTGTTGCACTCCATATAAGGAAACAAAGAACAATACAATTAGAGGCTCAGTACGAGAAACTGTAGCGAGTAGTATCTTAGGTCAACGCAAATATTAATATAATACAAAGAATAATAGTATAAAATCAACTATAGTAATTAATAGGTGATAAGAAACAAACAACATGAACAAGTGACAATTGAAGCAAGTACGTAATCAATCACAATATTAAGCACACACGACGACTCATGCCTCCACATCACGTTGGTTAGGAGATGGGTTCTTTGAGAATGAGTACATTTAATTACTTTAATATCATTTTCCTTTAATGTTACTGTGTCGGAATGTGACACTCCTATCCAAATATACCGTGTCGGAACGTGACACTCCAACCCAAGAATATTGTGTCGGAATGTGACACTGCAATCCAAGAATACCATGTCGGAATGTCACACTCCGATCCAAGAATACCATCAATTTATCCTTTATTATCACCACATTCAACACATGGTTATATTATTTCATCAAACCTTCTTAATTCAAGGCATCACTTGGATAAAGAGAGTTGAAGAATATAAATTTCATGGTATCAAGATTTCAGACCAATCATAAAATACACAACTGTTAGTTCGAATCTGAGTTAAGTGATAGATCGAACTTGATATGAGTTTGGATGATTTAACAAACTTATCTATCTAACAAGGAACCAAATCTCTTGTTTATTGGAACTGCTGACACACATGGACGTAGTTGTCCTCCTCCTCTTCCTTCTCACCCCTTTTTTATTCTCTTTTTTTTCTCTCTCTGCACCCATTTTTCAAATGTTATATTCTAGGTGTTTTGATGATCCTCACAACTGGGACCTGGTTCCTTGCAGAGCGCTCTCGTCCCAGATAACAAATGGGGTACAGTCATAAAAGCTGTCCGGTCCAGGTGGTAGGTGAAAAGTCAATATCCTACGCAATAAGAAGAGCGTATGAGATTGTATGTTTCAGTATCTCCACAAATGCAGGGACCTGGTACCAGCAGAGTTTCCTCCATCAAATACATAATTGGTTTACAGCTGTAAAGCTGTCACTTCCAGTTTTTGGTGAGAGGTCAGTGTCTACACAATCGAATGGATGAGGGTGTTGTTGTCCCAAAGATATAACTCCTTTAATGTTTGATACTTTTAGCATGACAAACACCATATTTATTTCATCCATCCAAAGAAGAAGTCAGCCACCAGCCTTTCAGAACTCATATAGAAGTTTGCAAGGGACCTGGTTCCGCAAGCAAGGGACCTGGTACCAGCAAGACTATGACTGAAAGGATTGACAAGACAGCTGTCATAAAAGCTGTCATCTCTGATCGGTAAGTGACATCCTTTTCCAACAGCAGACCTTCAGCCAATGGGATGACCTTCACGAATTTGTGGGAAGTATATTATCCTCTTTCCAACAAACACAAATTCAAGACTGGCAAATTTAACTTGGATTTTCCTGAAAATTCACAATCTTGAACAAAGAGCCATCTTCAAGAAGAACTTGCTCAACTCAACAGAAGGAGATCTAGTAAAGAAGAATCTTTTGTATTTAGAGCTTTGTGTCTATGTACTTTACATTTTTAAATCTGTTCTATCTATAAAGGTTCGATATTTGTTTGGGTTTGTAAAAAGCCTAAATCTGTTACGGTTAGACTGATTTATGGGCAACATTGGTGTTGTTGCTTAGTCTCAAATCTAAGTCTCTAGAGTGGTTGTTTATGGGCGGTGTGGTATCCGCTTAGGGATCTTCAAGTAATCGGTAGATGTACTTGATCGTGAGTTAAAACTTTTCTCACATTGATTGTAACCGGGTTTCACTTTTGCTAAAAAAAAAACAAAGAAAAAAAAGAGAGAATAGTTGAAGACGGTTTTTGGTAAATCCTGTGCAACAGTCGTGGTGTTTACTCCGTTGAGCAAGGAGTTTTCCACGTAAACTGCTTGTGTTGTTTTTTTCATATTGTTTTAATCTTCTGCATTGTTTTTACTGTGTCAAGGACCTGGTCCATTGACTGGGTATGTGGACCACACATCCAACAGTGGTCTCAGAGCAGTGCTCTCTATCTGGTTACACCAAGAGAGAAGTTCCTGCGATACTGTCGTCACTACTGGATAAGCAAAAATCAGTGTCCCATAAGCACATCTTACTTTTTGATAGTAAGCTTCTATAAATTATTAGAAGATTCGGACGAGAGACTATCTCGTGGCTGAGACAGTGAAGTATGGGAATGGTCAAGGTCCTTATGAGCCAACTATGGAGGTTAAGGAATGGAGAGGTCAACAAGATCATTCCAAACTAGAAAACATTTAATGACTCTGACAGACTATTAGTCCGAAATCCTAAAGCAAGGAAGCTAATTGATGTTGGCCTTAGTATAAAGAATACGATTTGATTTTCCTCTGTGAATCAGCCAAGGAAATTGGGATCTGTTAGAAACAACTATGATGGCACTGATCAAATAAGGAAATCTAAGCTAGATCTCTTTTCTATCAGTTTGAAGATTTTCCCCCTGAGGATGGTGAACTCATTCATGAAGTGCCACAGTAAAACAATTCTCTACATCACTATGAGCTCTGTTCCTTGAAGAAACTATTGCCTATTTTCAATACTGCAGAAGGTAAAGACAAAGACCGGGACGCAGTCTGTCCCAGATAAGCAGCAGAGAAGTCTTCTTCGGGGCATAAAAGAGAAATGACTGCATGGGAACTATCCGCAAGTGATTCAGAAAAATGATTCTGAAACACAGATAATGGTTTTTCTTGGCCAGTCAACGAGAAATATTCGACGAAAATGTACTCTATCTTATTTCAAGCAAAATTTGAATACCTTTTCTCTACAAGGTTGATAAAGCTGGCATTGTTTACTTGATTTGATAAGTGGATTGACAATGAGAAGGATCCCATAAGCACAGTCTAGATATTTCAAGATGGAAAAAGTGCATTAGTTTGCCCAAATATCTTATATTAAGTCAAATGCTTGTTCTAAGCTGAAAATCTAGAACTAATAAAAAGATGAAAGGGGTGTCCTACTAAAACTTTTAATGGAAATAATGAGGCCAAGGCAACTTGCAGCTGAGCTTTAAATAAAGCTGCACCTGCTGCAATGAAAGACCAAAATTGCATATAAAGGAAATGTATGAGTTAGAGAGTGACCTATCTGTGTAAAAGAGGAACTGAAAAACTCTCTCAAAGGAACCATTCCTCTAGATTCTTACAAATCTAATTGGTCACGACAACAACAGTAGAAGAGGGTTTAGCTGTGACAGATAAAATCCTCTTACATCCTCGAAGGGAAGTGTTCCTGATGCTGACACTCTGTTGTCTGAGAATTGTGTTGAATTGAAACATAAGAAATATTGTCCAATTTTGTAAAATTTAAGAAGTTCGTCAAATTATTCCCAAACAGCTGAAAAGAGCTAAAGAAAGACATGTGAAGTTTGTCCGATCTGACAAATATCCAGAAAATAAAAAAGGGACCTGTTCTCATGTCTAAATTTTCAGATCCGACAGAATGTGGAACAGACGCAAGGGAACCTGGTCCTCGCTATTTTTTTTAGCAAACACTTTGCCCCTTGGACGGAAGGTTTCTTGTAAGCCTTTTGACAGTTTATTGAACTCTGTTTGAAGTGGGTTCCTAATTCTACAAGTAATTCTGGTGAAGAAGGGGAGGAGCAGTCAGTGTTTTGTTTATAAATAGCATTTGCTCAAACCATGACTAATAGGTTACAAAACCTTCTTCTCTCTCATACACTCAAGTGGAGGTGTCTCTTTTGGCGAATGGCCGAAACGCTACACTATTTGTGTAGATTTGTGAATGATTAAATGAAGCTAAGCGTCTATCATATAACTGTTTTGGTCACAAACTGCTCTCTCAAGGCACGAATGATTATTGTAGAAAAAGATGCAAGATACAGTTATCTGCTTATCTGTTTTCTGCTCATTGTGATAGTCTCAGTGAACTTAATGCTCCAAGTATGAATGGTGAAGGTATATTAAGGAGACGTGCTCGTGAGTGGTTGCGTTTTGCTTCACAAACCGTGTCAGGGACCGGGTCAGTCTGCTAAACTAATATGCAAATGACAAGAAGATGAGGCAGATATGAACCTGATAAGGACACTGTCCTCTAGACAGTGCGAACAATATGATGCAGTTCAAACTGATAATGTGAATTTTGAAGGGAGAATGAAAGTAACTAATCAGTGCAGTTTGGAGAAGAAGCAAACTCTGATAGTCGATTCCCAACAAGTTTGGATCGTTGTCGCAAGTTTCTCCTCAACAATGTCTTCAAGAGAGATGCTACAATTAAGCACACCATGAGCTTTGTAAGAAGGAAGATGCAAGTGGTGACTCTTCCTGAAGCTCTAAGCATGGACCATTCGAATACTCTCATAGAGCTTAGGCTACAGAGAAAAAGATAGCACAACTTCAGGGGTCCATTGTGTCCTGATCAAAGAAAGAACCTGGTGCCAGTTTCAAAGAAGCTGCGGAAATATTTCCATATTTTTGGTGTATAGACATTCATACTTTCTTGGGCGCACTAACTAGAAGCTGGGCATGCTGATCAATCTTTTCAAGACTCTTACTATGTACAAAGTAAAATATTTTGAAGCTGCTGAAAAATCTAAGTCATTTGAAGAAGATAGAGGACATGGTCCTATTCTATTCATCGCGAGACTTTTTTGATTGTAGTACATATGTTGTTGATTATGCTAAGATATCAGCTGATAGATGGGTACCTGAAGAGTGGATTATTTTATGCCTGATCTTTTCACTCCTGTGACAAATTAAAAAGGCAAATCAATGCTCTGCATCAACTAGTTATTAAATGAGCAGTGCGCTTGATGGTGTCAACTCTGTGGATCAGGAAAACTCTTGAAGGCTCATAAAAAATGGCTTGAATTAATCAGATGATTATGGAAATGCTAAAACCTTCTTGAATGGCATCCTATCTGAAGCAAATTTAACTTCTTTTAATGACTATGAAAAGGGAGCAGGTATCCTTGCTTTTCGGTTATGTATGTTTTTAGCAAATTAGTGTTTCAGCCTTTTGTAAGTAAACACACATGGAAAGGGGATGAAGAAAAGGGGTCAGGATAGATCGAGGCAATGACATTCAAACTACAGAGAGGCCCGGGCCTTTCTCGAAGGTTAGCAATCTTAACATTGCCGTTTGAATTATGCATTAGAACCATTGAAATTGCCACAGGTATGTCCTTCAGGAACTGACTGTTTTTGTCTCATTTTTGAAGTGCCAAATGATACCGTATTTTCTCTTTCTTTATATTCCATATTTCTTTCTATTTCCCCAGAAAATTGAGTTGTCTTCCCAATATCAAGGTGCTTCAAATTTTCTTTTCTCTTCGTTGTCAAACATACTTCAATTGTTAATCCCTTGAGTTCTTGCTGGGCGAATTTCTTTTATGAGGAAATGTTTAAGCGTGAATGGATCTGCTCCTCCATGAAATAAGATGGAAAAGATGATGCTCAAAAAGAGAAGTTGATATCTAAGCGAGCTCAATTTTCTGAAAGAGAAGTTACAAAAAAAAAAATTGGTTCCTCAATTGTTGATCAATTCATCTCGAAGACCTTAGTTGTTTGTGTTACCAATCTTTCGTTTATGAAAGAAAAAGCTTCATTCTGTGTTGGAAGCTATTACAGTTTGCTCGTGTTAACTGTGAATACTGAACTGGGTTGTTTAAAAGTCCAGCTTCGAAAACAAACACTATCAAAGGGACCAAGGGCCAAAAAAAAATTATAAAAATGGCAAGCCAGAATAAGAGGGAATGGAATGAGAACTAAGCTGGAAGTGGCGAAAGGAAGGGTAAGCAGTGAAGAATGGGGAATGGTACAATCTAGGGGGCTGGAGAGTTGCGATGGGGTGGGGGGTGGCTAGATGGGGGAACGGGTTTTGTATAGGGGCATAAATATGAGTGAGATTTTGGGTAAGGAATGAATAGAGGATTTGGGACAAAAACTTAAATCAGACGGAAGGAGGATGGTGGCGTGTGTGGGGCGGTGGGGGCGATAGTGATGGATGGGTTTGTAGGCGGTTGAAGCCGTGTGGAGGGGGGTCGATTTAGGGGTGTGATGTCTTAAGGTAAACATACAAGGTTTGGGTTGCACATCATTTGTACGCTAATAGAGATTCTTGACATCTTATGCTATAGATATGCCGTACTAATTCTGTTCTTTCAATCGCCTTGCCTCTAACAGTCATCCCTTCTCTTTCCCACCCTCTCTATTTCCATTCCTTATTATCTCTTGGCATTGTTCTGGTTTTCATCTGTAATCATACAGCAATGCTTGATAACGATCTTTTGTTTATGTATGTTAGATTGTCTGTTTCGACTGACTTTTCCTCATTACTTTAATGCCTTTTTGCTCATGCTCCTGTGTGTTCCAGTGGCCATGGAATTTGCAAGAACCCTTGAATATTCTGTCACTTGGTTTACTACTTTAACCCTTTTTTATATGCAAAAGGGGGAAAATTGTTAAGGTAAGGTATAATCAAATAGAATTATACTGCTTGAAGAATACATGGTCCCCTCGATAGGATGAATCATGGTAGATACTTGAAGTATGGTCTGCTGATGGGAATAAATGCTTGCTACCGTGACGAGACCTGTCCTGTCGAAGGGGCAAAAGATGTTTGTCATCATCAAAAAGGGGAGATGATATGTTGAAATGTTTTGAATGCTTTGACAAACTTAGGATGATTAAAACGCCAGTTAACCCAAGAATTCCTTTTTGATAGGGGGACCTGATGACTAAGTATGGTCATCTCAAAAGGAGAAAAATGCTATGGTTGATATTGTGATGATTTGACAAACTTTAGGGATGATTAAACCTAGTTACCCCAAGCATTCTTTTTGATAGGGGGACCTGATGAATAATTATTTATATCAAAAAGGGGGAAAATGTTATTCGACTGAGGTAAGATAAAGCTCGCTTGATATAAGTTTGATGAATTTAACAAACTGATCGTCTAACAAGGAACCAAATCCTTATTATTGAAACTGCTGACATAAGATGAATATAAACTCAGTGTGAGATATATTGTTTGCTAGCATCTAAAGGGGGAAAATGTTAATTCAGGTGTTGTTGATGATCCTCACGAATAGCTGGGACCTGGTTCCTGACCGATTGCTCTCGTCCAGATACAATGGTCAGTCATAAAGCTGTCATCGTTCAGGTGTAGGTAAAAGTGCATATCCTACACATAGAAGAGCGGATAAGATTTTATGTTTCATTATCTCACTAATGCAGGGAACCCTGGTACCAGGCAGAGTTCCTCCATCAAATACATAATGGTACAGCTTAAAGCTGTCACGTCAGAGTTTGGATAAGGCGTCCATGTACTACACCAATCAGAATGAGGAGGGGTTTGTTCCAACGGATAATAACTCTTTAGTTTTGATACTTTTAGCATGACAAACACTATTATCTTCATCCATCCCAAATAAGGAAGTCAGCCAACAACCTTTTCAAGAACCATATAGATTTGCAGGGACTGTTCCCGCAAGCAGGGACCTGGTACCAGCAAACTGTTACGTGAAAAGGACGACACGACAGTGTCAAACAGCTGCATCTCTGATGCGGTAGGTGCACAGCTTTTTCCACAGCAGGCCTTCAGCCAATGTTATGACTTCAACGATTTGTGGGAATTTATATTATCTCTTTCCAACAAACCAATTCCAGACTTGGCAAATTAAACTTGGATTCCTGAAAATTCACAAGCTTGACATAAGACCCATCTTCAAGGAGAAACATTGCTCAACTAACAGAAGGGACCTGAAGAGTAAAGAAGAATCTTTGTTGTATTTAGATCTTTGTGTCTATGTACTTAACTTGTAATTTGTTCCTAATCTATAAAGGATTCAGATATTTTATTTTGGGTTTGTAAAAGTCTAAATCATTAAGGTTCTGATTGAGTGGGCAACATTGTTTTGGGTTGCTTAATCAAATTCTTAGTCCTCTAGAGTTAGGTGGTTTAGTGGGCGTGTGGTATCCGCTAGGATCTTCAATAATGGTAGATTACTTGATCGTGAATTAAGACTTTTTCTTGCTCACATTGATTGGTACCGGTTCGCTTTTGCTTGAGAAGATTAGTGAAGACGGTTTTAACATCCTGTGCAAACAGGGTTGGTTTTTACTCCCTTTGGGGGGGAAAAAAAGCAACGAGGTGTCCACGTAACTGCTTGTGTTGTTTTTTCTCATATTGTTTACAAGATCTTTCTGCCTGTTTTTTGCTGGTGTCAAGGGAACCTGGTCCATTGACTGGTAGTGGACGCACATATTTCAACAACACCAAGCCCCATAACACAAAATGAAGTACAAAGAAAACTTCATTTATCATCTAAATGCATATCAATCACTATTACGAGTTTACTACAAATAGCATAACCATAATCTACCTCACGAAGACCGAAGCCACAAGCTAGCGTCCCAATGATTTTCCTTTCCTTTTGCCTCAACGTGTTTCCAATCTATTAAGTATGCATAACTCATAAGTAAATGGGACTATAGACACTCATATTACTCTAAAAAAATGTCCTAAATTTGATGTCAACTCCCGTATTTCACAAATTGCAAGCATAGGATTAAGTTGCAATACCTCTAAATAAATTAATCAAAAGTCACCAATTATGAAACTAGTGATAACAGACCGTGTGTTCAATTCAATTCCTATCTAATTATAAAGGTTAATTATAATACCAATTGATAATTAAATAATAGTAACCAAAGAGTTCGTACTCCACCGCTTGCAATACTTTTTATACCACAATCATCGTTTACAAAAACTGTCATATCCTCCTTATAATTCACTATGCCATTACTCACACATACCTGAATTATCGTGGATTTCTTCGCTCAAAGCTACCTTTGTTTCTCCGTCCTACTTCTCTTTGCTCCTACAAATTATGTTTTAGTCCCTAATTAATATATTACTAATTATAGGAGTGGTGAAAGTGGACCACTATATTTTGAGTATTTTTTCTTTGAACCCAACTAATACATTAATAAAACTTTCCCACTATTTTCATAATTTATAATTACGAAATAATTCAAAAATATCCATTTAAATCCATTAATACAGTATTTTATGAAATAAAAAAATTCTAGGCTCAACGATCAAGAGGAATAGTTACAAAATAATCTTGAAGGACAACGTTAATTATATACTTGTATGTATTTACCGGTAAAATAAAAATAATCAAGGTTTATTTGTGGTTTAGTTTTTAATTACAAGTTAATTACAAATGATTTCGTTTATAAATTTTTATAAAAATCAAACCAACACCAAAAATTGCGACGTTGTAAACCCCCATTTTATTAATTTGATTTATAACATTTAAATTTTTTACATAAATAATTTAATTTGATATTTAAAATGAATCAAGTTGATGATCATGTATCACTAGATATTCTTATTTCAGAAAGAGTGAGATATTCTTATCTCAGAAAGAGTGTAAAGTTGATGCATTAATCTTTTACAATACAACACTTACTATATCACACAACTACCATAAAATAGGTAATTGCTTTGTAAAAATGAGTCAATGATGATTTATATGTCAACTAGTATTTGATATCTTTTCAACACTTACAATTTAATAAATTTTAACAACTCAATATTCCCTAATCTCTTTTGTTTCTCAAAATAGAATTGGAACGATAGTAGGAATTTTTGAAGTTTAATTCAAAGTCACCAAATTATAAATTACGAATTATTTTATCCTAAGTTAACACAAAAATAATCAAAAACAAATTAACGAGTTATTTAAATACACATATACCATGGAGCTGAGGGATCAAACCAGTTTTTGTAATAAATATAATGCATTAATTATATCAAAATAACAAATATTGAGAAAATGACAAATACGAGAATATATTCGTCGTCTAGTCATAAGTATTAATTTTTTAATTTATTAGACTTACAAGGGACGTAAACACATTAAATAAATTGTAGTTTTGTTTGTGAGTGTTTTTACTACGAATTCTAATTTGTCGATATTGCTAAACAATATTAATTTAAGATGAAAATTTTTTGTGCCAAAATTTAATAAATTATAAGAAAAAAATATTTATCATGAATTAGATACATTATTAGTGCGAATAAGTGTCACTGATTTAACTTACATTCGTTGACGGAACACAATACTTAAGCTAATGACACATGGTGGGAAACTTTAGTTGATAGGAACTTTGCCACGAATTTTTATGTTTCGTTACCTAAAAGTATGTGTCTCATAATATAAGCCCGAAAGTATTTTGTCCCCATTAAGTGAAGAATAGTGACGAATTTGAAGTGATAGTTTGTCAATTACTATACACTATTAGTGACAAATAGTTGTGCACCGTAATTTTAAATCATACCTAACACAGATTTAACAAAATGGCGCCAATGATTTTTTGTGGTGAAAAAACTAATGGAATAAACTTTGCTACGATCTTAGTGTTTCGTCATAAACTATTTGTCTATATATTTTCACATGAAAAATTAAATTTGCACTAAAATAGAATAACTAATGTGAATTCGATGTTAGATATATATATGATATATGTTGTAGTCGTTGATTTGTATTTTTAGAAAGCTTCTCCTAGTAGTCATATGGGGTAGTTATTTTTTATAACTCAAGTAAACCAATATAACAAAAACTATTATCATTTACTGCCTTTCTTTCGTTTTTAATTCAAAATTTTTTATGGTGTTTATCCTTTTTTATAATTAAAACATCTACAAATTTAATTACAAATTTAACAAACCA
>JAKWJA010000571.1:0-87379 GCA_027704765.1 Solanum habrochaites
AACAACTTACTGAGGAGATGTTAAAGTTTGGATAACTTCTCCGCATTATAAGTCACCTTGACGGAATGAAATGAGCAGACTTAGTTAAACCTATCAACAATCACCCAAAGAGAGCGTACTTACCCCATGTCTTTGGAGACCAACACGAAAGTCCATTGCGATTGTCTCCCCAATTTCCATTCGGAGATGGGCACTTCTATGGAATGTGTTCCTCCGGGGCTTTTGGTGTGTCATACTGTACTTGTGATAGTAGTGGACATTTTGGCAATTAAAAATTTACAATATCCGATTCATTATACTCCACCAAAAAGTGTTTGCTTTAGGCACGGTGTTTACATCTTGGTTGCACCCGGATGTATCGAATACCTTTAATAATGAGCCTCTGTCAGAATAGTGTTGATCAATAATCGGACGCGGGGCACACATACCCCTTCCTTTAATCCTAAAATCCTCCTCATCGATTGTCGCTTCTTTAGCCTCTCCTTGCAACTTTTATCTCGGATTCGGGATCAATTTTTCTCATTTAAACTGCTTTTCCCTAATCTTGTAAAAGAAGGAAGATTTGCCTCCACCACAAACTAAAAATCCTCCCTTCACCAGTTACTTCTTAATCTCATTAAGGTCGTTAGCCAGAATTGAACTTCTCTAGGCCAAGGGCATCTAGAAGCTTGCAAAGTGAAGCTAGACTTCCATGCTTCACGCCTTCTACTTAAAAGCATCCGCCATCTACAAAACATTCGCCTTCACCGAAATGGATACAAAAATAGTTGAGTCTCTAGTCCTTCAGTAGTTCCATCCATCTCCTCTGTCTTCAAGTTCAAATCTTTTGAGTAAAGACATACTGTAGGGCTCCGATGTGATCGTTAAGAACTCACACTTAACCCCAATATAAATAGTGTCCCTTTGCTTTATGCAAACACTTACCGCGGCCAATTCCAAAATCATGAGATGGATTTTACGTTCATGCACTTTTAATTGTCTGGAAGCATAAGCAATCCACATTCTTTCTCTTGCATTAGCACCGCACCCAAACCTGAATAGGATGCATCACAATAGACAATGAAATTCTTACCTTACACTGGCCAAGGTGAGAATTGTGCAGTAGTCAAACAGAGTCTTGAGCTTATGAAAGCTTTCATACACACATCGACATAAACATGGAACATTTTGCTTAGTTCAAGTTCGTCAGTTGTGGGGACGCACTAGAAGAGAATCCCTTGACAAATCGACGGTAATAACTGGCTAAACCAACAAAGAATCTTATTTCTGAACATTAGTAGGTCTTATCTCCAATGTCTTCACTACTTCGATCTTAGAAGGATCCACCATCACTTCCCATTTCCTTAGAACACCAGTGCCCCAGGAAGGACATGCATATAGGCAAAACTCACACTTAGATAACTGTGGCATAAAGCTTTTTTCTCCCTAACATTTCCAATACCATTCTCAAAATTTCTCCTCATGTTCCTCCTTACTTTTAGAGTAGACAGGATATCATCAATAAATCGATCACAAACGAGATCCAAATGGCTTGTAAAAATCACGTTCATCAACAACTCATGAACGCAGCAGGGGCATTCGTTAAAGTCCAAAAGACATCACTACAAATTCGTAATGCCCATACCTGGTTTTAAAAGCAGTCTTTGGCACATCCGTTGACAGTCATGTCAATTGATGATAACCGGGATCTCAATCAATCTTAGAGAAGACACAAAGACCTTGTAACTGATCAAACAAGTTTCCATCAATGCGAGGAAGAGGATACTTGTGTCGTTATGGTTACATTGTTTCAACTGCCGGTAGGTAGTCTATGCACATCGAAAAAACTCCCATTACTTCTATTCACAAAACAAAAACCAGAGGAGAAAACCCAAGGAGATGCACGTGGTCTAATGAAGCCTTTTTGCTCAACACTCTGAAGTTGGGCTTTCCCAACTCTCTTAACTCCGCGGGGAGCCATTCCTATAAGGGGTTTATAGAAATGGGGCGGAGACCCGGTTCAAGATCAATACAGAAGTCATATCCCTAATGGTGGATACCCGGAATATTGCAGGAAGACCTCCAGAACTAACGGACCACCGAATACCGATCAATCGAAGGTACTGGGTAGTGTCATCCTTGAGATGTGCCAAGAAAGCTAAACAACCTTTGCTAAACCCTTTTCTTACACGAAGAAAGGAGATGATACGCACCGATAATTAGAAGTGTAGTACCCTCCCACACTAACGGATCTTCCCAGGCTTGGCAACGTCACAGTTTGGCATTACAATCCAAGATCGCAAATTGCGGAGAAGCCAAGTCATGACCAAGAATTACATCAACAAAATCAACCATTCTAAGATAACCAAAATCTACATAAGTGTGCTCTCCACAAGTTCACCAAACAGACCTATATACCTGTTTCAACTACCACAGCAACCTCACACCCCAGGAGTAGAACACGAATAGGCATATCAAGTAATTCACAATTGTAATTTAGACCATTAGCAAAATGGGAAGATACAGATATCATAAGAAAATGCGGATCCAGGATCAAACAATAATACAGAAGCCATGCAATAACACAAACCAGAAGATGAAGATTACCTGTGTTTGACAGCATTCAGATGTCGCACGCCTCCGATCTCCAGGGAGGAAAAGCATAACAATGGAGCCCTTTCGTTGCTTGTCCGTTTGCCCCTACAATGTTGTGATGTAGTGGCTCCAGTTTGCCCGTCTCCCCGGGTCTTTGGTGACCACCCCTTAACTCGACCACCACGTCCTCCAGAAGAATATCGGCCCTACCATGACCACCTATTACCTCTAGCTATTGGGGTCTATAACTCTGTTTGGACAATTTCTCCTAATATGTCCAGTCTCCCCCACATTCATACACTCTCTAGAGTCAAGCATTTAGGTCTCTCAGAGAAGTGTTGAACCGGTTGAGGTGGACACCCCAACTACAGTTCTGTAGTGAAGACTAAATGGGTCGACTGAGTAACCTCCGGAACGCATGTCCTCTAGAGTAAGAACCAAGAACCATTAAACTCACATCCCTTTCGAAACTCTTTGAGGTCGATGCCATGGTGAATCATCTGGCTTCACATCCTTCCACTCTACCACGAAATCCACCACTTCTTGGAAGGATTTCGTGTGGCCGCGGCCGCTACCTGAAAGTTGAAATTCGCAACTCGGATCTCAACCCCTTCAAAAACAGGCGAATCCGCTATTGTGGACTGAAAACATAGTTGGGTGGCATACCGGAATAATGCCAAGAAATTTGGCCTCATATGCAGTAACCGACCATCCTACCTTGCCTCTAGGACTCAAAAACTCACCCTTTTCCTATCCCTCAAAGTACGGGGGATTATACTTCTACATAAACAGCTTAAAGAAGAAAAGGATGCCCAAGTCATAGGTGGCCTCTGTTGGTTGAACTCAACATGTGACACGCCACCGGCATTTGCGTTCCCTTTTGAAACTGGATACGTCCAACAAACTCAACCACCAAAACGTTCACTAGACCCATCTTGTTATAGTAGCTCATGACATCAACAAGGAAAATCGTTATAGGCATACAGATTCGGCACCCTTGAAAGTGGAAGTTTCAATTTCAAGAACTAACTGAAAAGTTCCTGATGATTCATTTTTTCATATAGGGCCCTGTGGTCAGACGAGAGAACGTGCCTATTTCCCAATGAGGCATACCATACGAGGAGCCATAGTGCTGAGGTTGTACCTCTAAAACCGGAGGAGGGTTGTGCAGAAACACTGGAGATGCCCTTGGACCTGATCGACAAACCGCTCAGAATAAGCGAGGAACCTGATTGATCATCTCTGTGGTAGGTTGGTGGGGGGGTGGCAAATCCTTCATCTGCATGTTAATTTTACCCTGCCTCACCCCTCTTACCACTTCCTCAGTCGGGGAGGAAGTCACAGCACTAGTAACAGATGGACTAGGTTGCTCGTCCTCTTCCTCTAGAGGAAGTCCTCTCACGGCCTCATTCCCACGGACTCTTGGCACTCTTCTCTCTGAGCTGTAGCCCCAGTGGCGGGCCTCAGATGCACCGAGTCCCGACCTGGTCTGTGTTGCGCAGTGTTGCTCTAGTTCTAACCATCTGCCCGAAAATAGATGAAGATGGTCTCAGATTACCAATTTATCACCTATATACCAATTGGATCCAAGTAATAGCACGAAAGAAGAAAAAGAAAAAGAAATGGAATTTTCCTAAATCCTATAGGCTCTCAAAGAAAAGTTAAAGGCGCCCTACCATTCCTTAAGACTCTACTAGAACCGTTCTGTGTGAGAGGGGACCAACGAACCTAATGCTCTGATAACCAAGATTTGTCACGACCCAAATTGGATCGCGACTGGCACCCACACTTCTTATACTTCTGATGTGAGGAACCAACCAATCTAAACCTTAACATTTCAATGTAATATCAACAGAAAGTAAGGCGGAAGCCTTGAACTCATAATTAAAAAACCAATTTAATAATTATAAAAACTCAACATCAAAGTATTATCCCAAAAATCTGGAAGTCATCACCACAAGAACATCTATGATCAAATTTACTAAATAAAAGTATTCTAAGAAGATAAAATAACAAAAGCTAGGTCCATTGCCGGAATCAAGGCATCAAGACATGAGGAAGAAGAATCCAGTCCAAGTAGAAGCGTTAAGTCACCCTGATTTCCGGAGCAATGAGGACTAGTAGAGTTACTGTGAGTCGAAGATGACGGCAGGTTTGCCTGCACTCCACACATAAACAAGAAGAAAAACATAAAAGTAGGGGGGGGGGGGGGGGGAGGCGTGGGGGGGGTGTGGGAGGGGGGGGGGGGGCTGGAGGGGGGCGGGGGGGGGGGGGGGTGGGGGGGGGGGGGAGGGGCGGGGGGGGTGGGGGGAGCGGGGGGCGGGGTCGGGGGGGGGGGGGGCCGTGGGGGGGCGGGGTGGGGGGGGGGGGGGGGGGGGGGGGGTGTGGGGGGGCGGGGGGGGGGGGGGGTGGGGGGGGGGGGGGGGGGGGGGTGGTCGGGGGGTGGGGGGGGGGGCGGTGGGGGGGGGGGGGGGGGGTGGGGGGGGGGGGGGGGGGCGGGGGGGGGGGGGGGGGGTGGGGGGGGCGGAGGGGGGGGCGGGGTGGGCTGGGGGGGGGGGGGGCGGGGGGATGGGGGGGGGGGGGGTGGGGGGGGGGGGGGGGGGGGGGGGGGGGGGGGGGGGGGGGCGGGGGGGGGGGGGGCCGAGGGGGCAGGGGGACAAAGGCGGGGGGGGCGGGCAGAGGAGGGGGGCGGGGGGGGGGGGTGGGGGTGGGGGGGGGGGGTGGGGGGGGGGGGGTGGGGGGGGGGGGGGGGTGTGGGGGGGGGGGGGGGGGGGGGGGGGGGGGGGGGGTGGGGGGTGGGGGGGGGGGGGGGGGGGGGGCGGGGGGGGGGGGGGGGGGGGGGGGGGGGGGGGGGGGGGGGGGGGGGGGGGGGGGGGGGGGGGGGTGGGGGGGTCAGTACCCAAACACAAGTACTGAGTAGGTATCATAGGCCAACTCAAAATAGAAAGCAATATTATCTCAAGATAAACATCATTAAAATCAACAATATCTTAGCGGGTGATCGCAACACGTATAAACATTCAATTTATAATATCACCGACGTATCTATGAGGACTCAAAGACTCCACACCATACTCTTTTGGGAAACATGTCTTTAATTGAGTAATTAGCATCTTAGATTCATATCTATATTTCTCTTGTGCGGTAGTGACACTTACGATCCTCGTTAGTCTTTATACTCTTGTGGTAGGTCGTGACACCTGATACCCTACCATATGGGTCGGAACGTGACACTCTGATCCCTACTACTATGTGTCAGAAACGTGACACTCCGAGCCCCTAATCTACGTGTCGGTAGTGACACCCGATCCCCCCTAAATATCGTGTCGGTTCGTGACACCCCATCCCCTAAAAGTCTACGTGATCGGTTGTGCCACCCGATCCCCTAAATCTACATGGCGGTTCGTGACACCCGATCCCCTAAACTTTACGTGTCAGTTAGTGACCACAACCCGATCCCCTAAATATAAGTTGTCGTTTCGTGACACCCCGTCCCATAATTCTAAGGTTCGTCGTGCACCACCCACTTAAATCTCATTCTATTAGTAAATCAAGCCTTCTTTTATATCAATGGCATCATCATCTCATTACTTAGTTCATCAAGCATTTTTAGACCAAGACATCATCATTTAACAAGAGATAGGTTTTTATCAGATTGGGGTTCAATAGCTTCATCATGGCTTATCATCAAAATCATATTAGAAAATCACCGCATGCATGCAACACAATTAAGTATATAGAAGACTTTATAATACTAACCAATCAAATATCCTTCGCATCATTATTAAGAGTTTACTACGAATAGCATAAAAAACCATAAACCCTACCTCCACAGAAGATTCGTTGATCATAGCCAAGCAAATTATCAAATCCTTGTTGTCTCTTCGTTTTCGCGCTCTCTTGCTCGATTTTCTCTCTCTTTCTGTTCTTTTATTTTCTATTCCAAAACCCTCTTCTTTTACCCTTATCATCATATAATTAAGTTAAGAGATGGAACGAATAATCCACTAATTAACTTAAGGGTTACCCTCGTTAACCCCCAAGTAATTGACTTATTAACATTCAACCCACCACGTTATAATTAAGCAGGAGGCAATAGTCCAAAAACACCCTTAAATAAATTAAAGAAATCGACCCAGATCCAGGATGCGCAACATGTGACAGGCCCCTCGTTGACGGCGACGGTCCGTTCCTGCAGGTCGTCGCAAAAAGGTTTAAGGAGCAATTCCACCAAAGGGTCTGTGACGGACCTCACGCCTTGTGACGGTTACGTCCTGCCTTCCGTCACGGGAATATCAGAGAGTCGATTTTCAGTACCCAATTTCAGAATTTCGTAGTGTTAAAACGAGAACCCCTCCCTCGACGGTCCGTCTGCCCATGACGGTCCATCGTGGGGGTCCTTTGTCTCAGCCAGTTTTCCAGAAAGAAAATCTACTGCTCAAAACGACTAAACAGGTCGTTACACAATCCTACTTGGAAGTGGAAAAATATGAATTTCGACTTTACTATGGGTTCAACTCGTACCTATCATTCATTTTACTCTATTTGGGTAATTGTGGATATAATGATGAAATGAAATTACTTTCTTCTCGTAAAGACATCATTCAGTCAAAGAGTATTCCAAGATTTTTGTTCGAAATATTTTTGTAAGTTTACTTAGAGGGTCTTTATCCATGACATAATATCGTGGTACACAATTTACATCGCAATTTTAGAGGTTGTTTCAGAAAGTAATTGATTACCAAGTGAAGGTTACACTGTATTTTCATTCTTGGACCGATGGGCGAGCCGAGTGTACTATTTATTCTTTGAAATTTGAGGACTTGTGTGATTGACTATAAGAGTAATTGGGCTGACCATTTGCCTTTGATTGAGTTTACTTATAATAATAGTAATAATTCAAGAATTAGAATGGTACTGTTTGAAGCTCTCTATGATACGATGGGTAGGTCTCCTATTCATTTGTTTTAAGGTTGTGATGTCGCTTTTATAGGGTCTAAATTGGTGCATCGGTGTAACACCCCCTATTCTACGTGTAATAGTTCTATTTACAAGACACTTATAAATTTCCTTGTGGTATAGTTCTGAAGTCATTTTCCTATGCAACTAGTAACAATAGAATAGGTTTAAAGTGAATTGTCTGTAGATATTAATACGACTCGATTAAGTTGAAATCAATAAAAGTATTTAAACTTGAGATGGTGGTTTTGATTTTAAAGTTTATTTTTACACAGTGTGTATAATTTTTAAATTAATATAAAGGTATTAAGGTCTATAAATGAATAGAATATTGAGGTGCTTTTTTAATTTAACTAAGTTAGTAGGTGACAAGTACGTGCACCACTTACTTTGACTTATTGACCAGCTTAAAGAACCAAGTAAATGCATCACCTACTTTGACTTATTGACCATCCCAAAGGATCAAGTCGGTGCATCACCTACTAAGACTTGTTGGGCTAAGTATACTACCACGTAGTTGAATTAATCTACACCAAGTTGATTAGAAGAAAAAGGGGAAATGGACAACCAAGACCCAATATTGTTCAAAAAGGCCCAATTGAAAAGTCTAAGTAGGTGGATAACCTACTAGTAAAAGTTATGGCCCAAATTCACAAGAATAGAGGGATAATTTGCAGAAAGTCCCAACAAGTGTAAATGTCACAAAGGCCTAAGTTAAAAGGCCAAGTAGGTAGGTCACCTTGTTGACAATATAAGGCCCAAAATTTAACAAGAAAATAGGCCAATGCACCTCCTTTTTAAACGGATAAAGATCAAATCTTTTTTTTGATTTGCTAAATTTTAGATTTATTAAGCTTCTCTCTTGGTTTTATATGGATTAACACAACATCCCTAAAACACTTTAGGCTTCTTGAATATTGTCCCATTTTTCAAGTAAGTTTGAAGAAGAGTTTCAGTTCTTGATGTACAAGTTTAAAGGATAAATTTCTAGAAACTAAGGTAAGACTACTTCCTATATTTGTATGTCTTTAAATACAGGTTTTGGGTGGAGAATTTTGTATATATTTGTCAGAAACTCATGGATGGTTAAAAATCCTTGATTTCATTATCCTTCTATTATGTAGAAACATTTTTGGGGATTGATATTGGATGCCTTTAGTTTGAATGGTTAGAAATCTTTGAGTTCAATATTCTTCTATTATGCAAAAAGATTTTTTGGGATTGATAATGGATGCCTTATGTATATAGTTTTTGGTGGAATCATAGGTATCTTGGAAAAGGATGTATGAAATCGTATTAATGTATAGAAAAAGAATGTGGTGGTTCACCATATGTATAAGGTTTGTATGGTCCTACGTTTCATCAAGTGTTCAACTACATTATTTTGAGGGCCTTAATGTGATTAGCTTCTAACATTATATTAATCGTTAATTATATTTTAGATTAACACAAAAAAAGACGCTGAATAGTGATAGTCATATTGGTCAAAATATAAAGGTGTGTAAGTCTATTTGATTTCCGATTTCTTTGGCATGAAACTAACACTTGGATTACAAAGTAATGTTTCTATGTGTCCCTGATAGTGATTGGTTCCTACTCCCTAGATCATTAAAGTTAGTACTCTAATATTAGTTTTTTACTAAACTTACATGCTTACTGTACCAAGTATTATCATGCAAGGTTCAATCTTCTATCATCGTCAAATTTCCATTGTACCGTATTCCCCTAATATAAATAAAAATGATCCTAGAATACACATGGTAAATATGTTTATGTGTTTGATATACAATCTGCCCATATCATGTCAACTTGATGTGCTCTTTATTCTATCATATATGTTATGTTTTGACATGTTCATTTGTTCCCATTATTAGTTATTAGTGCCAATGTGTTAGACTGTAATGTTACTTTCCAAAATCACTAGTTGATCTATTGAACATTTTATATGTGCTTACTTGGAATATGTATTTGTTCTTAAGTTGAATCTACCCACGTTCCCACTTGGTTCAATGTTCATGTAAACCTTGTATTTGATATTAGTTAATGAGTATTTGACTACCATATAGACTTCAAATATCTCGGTTGAATGGTAAATGTCTTTACTTGATATGTGTTTCAATTTTGAATGTCAAAATGCTTACTAAGTCATATAATCTCCTAAATATTACATTAGTGAAACATTTGCTTCCCATGTCATTGTTATTATCCAAATACCATATTCATATGTCAAGCTTCTACTACTGGTCCATATTACAAATCTCAACAAGATTATCACCACAAAAACAGCAATCTCAGAAGAGTGACTATCATCAAAATAACAATCTCAAAAGAGTTATGATCATCAAAATAACAATCTCAAAAGAGTTATTAACCCCACAAGAATTGTTATAGAAGGGTGTCAACTCAGGGGAGAAATCCTAGCATGGGTTGATCCCTATTGGTATAGAAGTGTGGCATCTCATGGGTGAAAAACAAACATGGGCCGATCGCAAATTTGTGTAATTATGACAACATCATTAGGGGTTAAAATGCCGTACATGGGTATCCTTTTTCTAACAGTGACAGCTGGTAATTTCTGTCAAATGCACTAACAAAGATTAATTAAAGTACAGGAAAAGTAAAGAAAGAGTGTTGTAAATGTTGTAACCTATCTGGATCCCATAAGGTAAAGCAAGGTGGGGCTCAAATCCTTATCTATGTATAATTTGGTTCTGTGGAGCTCTCATTTTAACATATGGTTTTCTATCGACTCATTATTTAATAGTTCTTTAGAAACTCAGGACCTTATTGAGGGGCGTTGCATTTTCATGATGCACATATCACACTCAGGTAGTAGAGTTACCAAAATAGAAGATATTGAAACTTAATGGTTGTTGGTGAGCTCCAGGGTTATTTAGGGCTTTGCCGAGTCTTTACAATGAATATTTTCATAGTGGTACATTCATGGATTACAATACAGGCTTTATATACAATGTATAACTATCATTTGTATTCATAGTTTAACTTGTCACATGTATCCATTCCTATAGTCAACATGTATTGTATATGAAGCTACTCATTAGTAAATCTATTTGCATGGTAATTTACATTCTCATTATAGGTTATTTGTAAATCTTGTGTTTATATGGTACTTTTCCGCCAAACCTAGACTTAGGGTGTGATAAAAGTGGTATCAGAGCAATTTGTGATAGGGAGTCTCTAAATTCGTGTCTATTAGAGACTTCCTTACGAGTGTGTTCCACGTGACATTTATAATTGGGGGGCTTCTTGGTCATTTAGGAAATGTTACCTTCCTTCATGATCCAGATCATACGATAGAACAAAGTTAAGAAGTCAATTTCCACTTGTATATGATAATGTTATTCATATCGTGCTCATTATGGTTAAGGTTAACTGTTGCTAAAGTATCAACATGTAACATACAAAAGGATCTGAAGTTATAAAAATTTTGATTATATTGAGCTCATTTCATTAGACCATCTCACTCCATAAGGTATGTGAAGTCTTTTATATTAGTTGAATGTAATGTTGCATTTGTACAAATTGTATCACGTTGGTTCAACTCTGAAATTTATAGCATACGCTTAAAAAGATTAGGTACCGAGTTACATATATGTGTTGTAGCATTTCCAGGAACATCTTCTTAGGAGGACGTAACGAATTCTTGAGTTTTATATTTCCTCCATACTTATAGGATCTCTTCCTATGGAAGACACTTGTTCTTAGCCTGTCATATACCTAGAATATTCATTGTTACAGATGTTCTCAAATTTATTGTTGTTGAACCAGTTTCTTTTAGTAGGAAAAGGCAGTGGCACAATCTAATATGTGGATGTATCAGTACAATAGTGTTACTAGAGATCCTCTAATTTGCTGACAAGGCCCAAATTCTCACCATAAATCATTCCGCGTATGTTAATATTTGTATTTTATATTGTACGTGCCCAATACCCCGAATAAGTATTGATAACATTTTTATTCTTTTCCTTGTTATAAAACTTAAGGATAAGAGTGCTAATTGATAAAAATGATATATGTATGGTAGTTCCTATTATGATCTATTCATTGGCTACAAAATATTATGATGTGACTAAAGATTAAGGTTAACAAAAGGAAAATTGATTGGTTAGACCTAAGTTATGATTAGTCAAGTTGTACATAGTTAGATTAGAGTACATGAAACTACTAGTTTTTATCAAAAGATAGTTACTAGATAGGAAGCATATGAGAATGAAGCTTGAATGACACGGTCATAATATGTACTTAGATATTATACTTAGAAAGAGATGGGATATATACCTAAATATAGGGGTATGGGTAATATGAGGATGCTATAGAGGATTTAGATAGGTGGCTAAGAAAATGTTATTACTAAGTGTATAAGGCAAGAAAATTGTATCAGTTCTTCAACCCTGAAGAGTAATAATGGTGCACTAGGAAAAAAAACTTTTGAATCTGTGTTTAGTATGAGATGTGAAAGTCATTGATGTAGTGTGAGTTGTCTAAAGTGCGTGATATTTGCGTCATTGGGTTTTGATAAGCTCAACAATTGGGAAAAAGAGAGGGTGAGTAGTAAGGTTATATAGATAAAAAGAGAAATGGACCTAGTTGTCCAAATCATTTGTCAAGAAAGAGAGTAGAGCATTATATACATGTATAGACTCCATCAAATGAATTAGCTTTACCTACAATTTTATTTAATAATGCATGGAATAATTAGTCGATCATCAACCAGTTAAGGGAGAGGAATAAATGGCCACATGCTAGTTGTTATTATTAACTATCTTACATAGGAAAAGAGTCTGAGCATCCTCACTTGTTATAGAAAATAGAGTAAATCTATTAGTATGGCCGGACCTATCTAGTTAAGCCCAAAGGGGGCTAGAGGTAAAATTTTTTGAATGATGATATAACTTTATAGGTAACTCCTATTTACTTGTTAATAAAATTAATGATTTATGGTGCATTCAAACTTCACTATTTATTTCCTATCTCGACCTTCATAGGGTGCTAGGCGTTGAACATGATAGTAATGAAGACAAAGTTGACTTAGGCTTCCTACTCCAAAAGATGAACTATTGGAGATTTACTTTTTCTATCTTGACTGAAGTATATATTGACCTAGATGGAAGCCAAGTCCCAGTAGCAGAACACCTATAAGAATTCTTAGGGGATTGAAGAGAAAAATAGAAAAATCAATTGTATGTTCTTTTAGGTGAGTAAGGAATATGAGCAGAACTATCCCACGCGTGACTTAACACATAAGACGGTGTGTATATCCTTAATATGGTAGAGTGGTTCTACATGATATCTCATAATTTCGAAAGATGGTTCGTTATAATATTATAGATGGTGCATGCTCTATAACTTATCTATTTGTATGTCATTTTCCCTTTGTGGATCACTTCTCACATGTTACCTAATGTCATAGAATATATACATGTAAGTTTATGTACTTCAAAAAACCCTTGTTTATTTTTATATGTTTTTGTTATTTCACCGATTACTTTTCACATGTCACTTGTCCATATTGTGTGGGAGCTGCATGCTAATTGATCATATGCTATGCTAAAAAAAGTTAGTCCTTTTGGGTTATATGATTCGCATAACACTTGTGTACATGTCATATGCACCAAAAATAATTTTTATATATATTACATGCATCGTTGCCTATTTGCTTAAACATTACAGGCCTTATAGCTTTTGTAGCATGTGTCATGTGCTCACTTTCTCATATATCATGTGTACTTAATTGACATTTTACTCCACCTATCAATGTGATATAACACATCTGCTCAATGTATGTTTTTTTTCTTAGTTAATTTGTTATATGTGTACATGTCATATAGTCTACTTTCTTACACATTATATATGTTTTAGCTTTTGTGCTTTCTTACACATTATATATGTTGTAGCTTTAGTGCTCACGCGTCATGTGCTTATCTATTCCATTTCCTACATTTCTTATAATACTTCATTCACTCACGCGCTACCCTAAAGTTCATATGCATGCATACACCACATTTTTCTATAGCTTAATGCATGTGTACCATACACTGCCTTTTTGGGCTAGTCTGCAGGCATGTGTCATCCCCAATGTGACTTGCTGATCCGTATACTATGCCCTTTTGTTCTTATTGACTTGATTTTTGAACAATTTGGGAAAAACTTTCTTATATCATTATGTAATGAAGAGTTTTACCAAAAGAGGCTGGGCATATATGTAAATTTTATCACAATCAGAGATAATAACTTTGCCTTATATGCCTTCTTATCGAAAGGGTGTGGTGCGACATTAAAACTTTAGAACGATAATTATTTAACAACTATGCAGTCGTTAAGGATTCACCTGTTGAAAAAGCCTAATTAGGCTCTAAAATAGAATGGAGAGTAGACCCGATTTAGATTAGGTCTATGATTTTATGTGTCAGTTCCATACAAAAAAATGGAGAGACACTATAGTAATTCTTGATTGTTAAGGATCGGAAGCTAAGCACAGAAGGTGTAACCTCAATTGAAGTATTGTGGAAGGACTATAATGTAATATAAGATACTTGTGAATAGAATAAAAGAGATCCTAAATAGACCTCCTCATTCTATACATCAACATAATGATCTGAGATCATGTTGTCCCCTTATATGATGATAAGTCCTACTAGAATTTGTTCATTTGATATGCCAATTGCACGTCTTGTGTTTAGGTATATTAAATTCATTATTTGTAAGAGCTCTACTTGGGCATCTCCAGTGAATTACATGGTCTAGAAAAGGGTTTGATTTGTAATATTCTAATTTCATGAATCATATATCATTGAGAAGTCATGCGAGACTTATCTATACATTGAAAGGCTAGTCTATATATTTTGGATAGTCCTATTTTAAAAAAAAACTCGCGCAGTTCTCCAAATGATAGTTTGAGTTTAATTAAACTATAAACTTCACCTATTATTCGGGGACAAATAACAATAAGGGGGAGATGTAACACCCCCTATTGTATGAGTACTAGTTCTATTTATATGATGCTTCTCAATTGCCTTGTGGTATAATTATGAACTCGATTTCCTATGCGACTAGTGACAACATAATAGGTTTAGAGTGAATTGTTCGTAGATACTAATGTGACCTTATTAAGTTGAAATCGATGAAAGTATTTAAATTTGAGATGGTGGTATTTGAGTTTAAAGTTTAAATTGACATACTGTATATAAGTTTTCAACTTACAGAAGGTAGTAAGGGTCTGAGAATAGAATAAAAATCTTGAGGTGTGTGGCTTACTTAAATTGAGTTGTTACAGGTGACAAGTATGTGCATCACCTACTTTGACGTATTGACCATCCCAAAGGACCAAGTAGGTGCATCACCTACTTTGACATATTGACCAGCCCAAAGTACCAGGTAGGTGCATGGCCTACTAAGACTCATTTGACCATATCATTGGGCCAAGCACACTACCACCTACTTGAATCAATCAGGAGCAAGTTTATTAGAAGAATGTAAATGGAGAAACAAGGACCAATAATCTTAAGCCCAAAAAGGTCCAATTCGAAAGTCCAAGTAGGTGGCCACCTACTGGTATTAATTATGGCCCAAATTGAGCAGAATAGAGGGATAATTGGCAGCAAGGCCTAACTAGTGTTAATGTCACAAAGGCCCAAGTTAAAGTCACAAGTTAGGATGGTCACCCACTTACAATATTATGCCTAAAATATTCTAACCAAATTCGCGCCAATGATTTTTAGTTACTACTTTTTAAGGGGATAAAAATCACATTTTTTGGTTCATTTTTAACTTGCAAATTTTGGATGTATATTTTCTCTCGGGTTCTTATTTGATAACACAGCAGGCCCTAAACACTTAGGGGTATACATATTGTCCCCTTTTTCAACTAAAAGTTTGAAGGAGAGTTTCAGTTCTTCAAGTACAAGTTTGAAGGATAAATTTCCAGAAACTAAGGTAAGTCCACTTCCCATTTTTGCCTTTCTTTAAACACTGGTTTTAGGAGGAGAACTTTTGTATAAATTTTTCTAGAACTCAAGGAAGGTTATATATCCTTGAGTTCAACATTCTTCTTATATGCTGAAAGAGTTTTGGGGATTGTTAGTGGCTGCTTTATGTATATTGTTGTTGGCGGCAGATTGGGTATCTTGGCAAATGATGTATGAAGTTGTATTAATTTATAGGAGAAGGGTGTGGTTGTTAACCATTTATGTAAAGGTTGTATGGGCCTACTTTTCCTCCATTGTGTAGCTACTCTGTTTCAAGGTCCTTAATGTAATTAGTTACTAACATTATATTAATCTTGACTTATATTTTCGATAAGCACCAAAAAGGGAGGCTGAATCAACATAGTTATATTGGTAAAAAAATAAAGTTAAGTAAGACAATTGGATTTCCTATTTCTTTGGCATGAAACCAACACTTGTATTACAAAACAAGCTTTCTAAGTGGCCTTGTTAGTGACTGGTTCTTACTCACTAGAGCATTAAATTGAGTATTCTAATATGTTGTTATTACTAAATGTACACGCTTACTCTACCAAGTATTAGTATGCAAGGTTTAAACTTTTTTCATCATCTAATTTTCCTTGGCACATACTCCCCTTGTATAAATAAAAATTATCCTAGATTATACATGGTACATATGATTATATGTTAGACTTACAATATGACCATATAATGTCAACTTACTTCACACTTCTATTCCATTATATATGTCATGTTTTCACTTGTTCATATGTTCCGTTCATTATTCATTAATCCCACTATGTTAGACTATAATGATACCTCAGAAAATCACTAATTGCTCTATTGTACATTTTATATGCACTGACATGGAATGTGTATACATCCTTAAATTAAATCTACCTACATTCTCCTTTGTTTCCATGTTTATGTACACCTTGTATTTGATATTAGTTGATGATTATTTGACTATCATATTGACATCTGATCTCTTGATGTTAAATGTCTTCACTTGATATGTGTTTCAATTTGAGATGTCTAAATGCTTACTGCGTCATATAAGCTCCTAAGTATTACATATGTGCCACATTTGCTTCCATGTCATTGCTATTATTATAAGTCCATATCCATATGTCAAGATTCTACTATTGGTCCATATTACAAATCTCATCAAGGATTATGACCACAAAAACAATAATCTAAAAATAGTTATGATAATCAGAAGAACAATATAAAAAGAGTTATGATCATCAAAAGAACAATCTCAAAATATTAATGAACCCCAAAACAACAATCTCAAAGATTAAAGAAGTTAAGTGACACAATCTTTATAATTAAGGGTGGCAACCCAGGGACAAAAGTCTACAATGGGTATTCCCAATTGGTGAAGAAGGGTGACAACATAGAGGTGAAAGCCTAGCATGAGTTGATCCCAATAGGTATAGAAGGGTGGCAACTCAGGGGAGAAAGCCTAGCATGAGTTGATCCCAATAGGTATAGAAGGGTGGCAACTCAGGGGAGAAAGCCTAGCATGAGTTGATCCCAATTTGTTTAATTATTAGGAAAGTATCCTAGGGGCTAAATTTCCTTGCATGGGTCATCCCCTTATACCACCGATCAACTGGTTATTTATATCACATGCACTACAAAGATTATTAATTACATAAATGTAATGAAAAGAATGTAACATATATGATTCTACAAGTGTAAGCAAAGGTGGTCTCAAATCCTTATCTAGTTGTACTTTGTTTTAGTTGAGCTCTCATTTTAAATATGCTTGTATTATGCCTTACATAGTAAGTACATTCTATCGTACTGACTTCCTTTATTGAGGATGCTACATTTCATGTTGTTGGTACATGTACCAGCTAATAGATCTCCCCAATAGAAACATGTGATACTCAACGTTGTTAGTGAGCTTTAGGGTTATCTGGTGTTTTACTGAGTATTTACTATGCATATTTTCACAGTGGTACATTCATGGATTCATGCAAAAGTTTTATAAACAATGTAAAAATATCAATTGTGTTCATAGTTTCACTTGTAATATGTATTGGTTCAGCTAGTCAACGTGCGTTGTTTATGGAGCTTCTCGTAAGTAAATCTATTTGCATAGTAGTTTACTTTCTCATGATAGGTCACTTGTAAAGCTTGTGTTTATATGGTACTTGTCCGCCTCACCTAGAGTTGGGGTGTGACAATGGGGGTATAGAAAAGGTTTAACTTAATCATGAAAAGTTGAAAAAGTCTCAAAGTCAATATTACTCTAATGCTAATGTTATAAGAAAAAGGTTTTTAATTTGATGTTGTTTATTGGGTATTATTGAAATCTCATCCGCGAATGGTGTGATGATATTCGATTAAAAGAGAGATTTAGTTCCTTATATATGGGCCCATATTAGATTTTGTAGAATATTTGAAAAGATACTTATGAACTGGAGTTACCTAATCAGTTTACATCGATACATCTGGTATTATATGTCTCTTTGTTTAAAAAGTGTTTTGGAGATTCTACATCCATTATGACCATGGAATGATTGCGATTTAAGAAGAGTCTTTCATATGAAGAGGTTCGGGTTGAGATTTTAGATCAATACGTACAGAAGTTGAGAAACAAAGAAAAAGCTTCTATCAAAAATCTATAGAGGAAACAATTAATAAGGGTTATACTTTGGAAGTTTAATATGATATGATGTCCTTGTATCCTCTCCAATTTCCCTCTACTCATATTCTAGTTTAAGGTAATAGTTACTCATGGTACATTCTTTTGGATTCATGTGTTTTAGTCATTCTCATGTTTTCATATTCATGCATGTGCATGAAAAAACATTAATTTTGACTTATTTTTTTTAGCTTGAAGTGATTTTCCTTGTTTATGTGCATTATGATGAGGTTTAGATTCATGTTGGACTGAAATTACTCGCCCACTCTACTAATGCTAGATGGAGTTCCATTCGGAGATTAATGTTTCCAAGGGGGAAATAATGTAACACCTCAGAAATTGTAAAGTTTAATTGTAACAGAAAGCATAGTTTTAGTGATTTACGAGTCTATCTATGGGGTTTAAAATAAAATAGTAGAACTTGAGGTTATTTTTGAAATATGAAGTCTCTTATTTTTCACCTCCAAGTGAATAGGACGAGTTGTAGGCTGTTTTACGGGCGTTTTGATTGTTTCACAGAAGGGATACAAACATAGTAAAATTTTGGAGTTTAAGGTGGGTTCTACAAATTTGGTCTACGAAGCATTTAATAGATGATGATACGTAAAATGGTTTCTTTGAAGTTCAGAATATTTTTAGGCCCCAATAAGTGCTCTACGATTGACCAGGATTGTCCGTAGAATGTCCTATGGACCGTATATAAGAACTATAGATTAGTCCATCAATTTTTTCGTTAAGGGTGTTTTGGTATTTTACTACCAACAACCCTCTAAAATATGTTGTTTTAGACCTGTAAATACTCCTATAACTAATTTTTACCTCCTAAAACTACCCAACCTTCTCATTCTCTCAAACCCCAATATTCATCTAAGTTCATCCTCTCAAAGTCTCTCTCTAAACTCAAGGAAGAAATGCTAGGGTTTTAAGCGTCAAGGTCTTGTTTCTATTGCTTTTTTTAGGGATTTGATATCAAGAGATAAGTAAATTCACCAATGGATCCCCTTTTATCCATTGGTTCTCAAAAGAAATCTCAAATTCCTAAATTGATTTAACATCATTGTATTTGGTTTCATGCAAATTTCATAGATCATATTATGATTGAACGGTCTATTTTAAACTATATTTGATTCAATTACATAGTTTGTAGTTTATTTTATATGGACCCGTGCTTTTTACTTGATTATGACTAAGAATTTATGAACAAAGTCTATGACGTGATTAATTATGAATATGAAAGTTATGCATATTTTATGAAAAATGGTATTTTATGAATTAAGGATGGTTTTGAGATAAGTAGATGAATTGTGCAAGGTATTATCACTTATTAATGAAATTATTATTTAATGCTTAGAAAGGTAACTTTTTAATATGAGAATTTTATGAAATTGTTATTTGTAAGGAGCTACTCTATTATGACTTGTGATTGGATTGGTAGTTCAATTTCTTCTTTTCTAGTATGATGATATCAATATAATTATGACTAATTTCATAGGGATTTTAGTTAACACTTAGAGGACATTGAAATTAAGGATCTCCATTAGTAGATGTTGGGTCTTTAGAAGCAATTACCAGTAGGAATTGCCTTAGATAGACATAACAAGTTTATCAATCTAATATAGAAGTTTATGGCCCTTGCCTTGATAAGTAGGACATCTATTTTTGGTGTGGGAGTAAAACATTATATTCCATCTTATAACTCTCATGATCTATCTCATTTAAAAAAAATACGGAAATCTCCATAATATGAACGAATTTTCCCTTCAAAATTTGTAAACGGAAACCTTTTCTCAAATGGTTCTTTATATTCATGACCGTGTGTTGATTATGAATTGTCCGTCAAGGTTTTTTTATTATGTTTTAACTTGATCATGCATAAAGTCCTTATATGATTATGCATATGTTTTTGTGCATTTTCCCATAGTTAGTGGATTTCATGCACTAATGCATACGTGTACCTATATTCTTTCATATTATAGGTTTGATGCTTCTCCTCTCGCTGTGCTTATATTGGATTTCTCATCTTGATTACTTGAATCAGTGAGTCATCATGATCCAAGTACAAGGCCATTTATGTTCTTATTGATTTGATCTTTTCTTTTTAGACTTGTATATGGTATATGTGTAACGTCTCAACTACTCTTCTTATATTAGAAATGATTTTATCACACTTAGTAGTATTCCACATATTTCTTATATACTATATTTGTATCATTTATTTTATCTATTGATTGGAAACTTTATTATCTTACCTCTGAAAAAATGTGATTTTATTTAATTATGTCATGTTTATCCAAAGTTGTTTTATTGAAGGTCCTCTCAGCACTCAAAAGCGTTTCTTGTATGATGCCACATCAGAAGATCATCCGTTGGTCATGATGATTTTTGGTGGGAGCTCAACGAGCATTTCACATTTAGCTCACATGGTCGTATGTCGTTTAATGATAAATATCCCTCAAAAGAACTATGCTATTTTACCTCTAAAGATTTATGATTTTCTCTATGATTATGACTTAAGCTTTCCTCATGACTTTTCATATATGCATTGACCATGTACCATGATTCATGATTTTGTATAGGTATGCTTTACTAGAATTTACTTGGTCATGCGTTACTATATTTTGAGCTTGTCATACTATCACATTTATGTTCTACATTTTCCCCATATTTACTACATTCAAAATTGCTGATGCATATTGTGGCTGCATAATCTTTATATATAGGATCTGCGAGCCCTGTCTGGTTTTTGGCTTACTATCGATTTCTCTTCTTAGAACTTGCAAACCTTAGTCCTCATGGCCCGTGGGTGAGGCCATTATCATTTTATTGCTTTGATGTTTTTTCTATTTTAAGACTATGTACTTGGTTTAGGTGTTTTTCCTTACCAAGTCTATGTTAGTAGAAGGCTTTGTGAGATATAATTGAAGTTTCATCACATATATTCTCCCTGTACTGCACTCTCCTGCTTGAATTTCCATGTCTTTGAAATAGTTTTGAGACTTGTAATGTGTCCTTCTGTTGTAATCTCTTTATTTCATATTCATAGTATCATGTTTATATCATGTCTCTACTTTAGAGACTCTTGGGGTCCTATTCACCATGTGACATCTATGTTGTATTTTTTGTCATCAAAAAAGATGTGTTGCAAAACTCAAATAACAAACAAAATTATATTTCACAATTTCTTTCAATATGATGTAAGTTGACAAGATAGGAATAGTTTGTCACATATTTTACGATATTTTTAATTTCAAAAATGAATTTTATCTCACCTAAATACTTCATCACAATATGGTTACCCAATATTATATCTTTCTATCATTACTATGATAACATAATGATCAAATCATACTTTAACAGTAACATGTGATTTTTTTCAAGATTAATAAATGCACATGTAATACCTTTTAAGAACATTTTTCATACATGCAAAATCACAATTTCATAATTTTTTTTATTTTATGAACTAATCCCGAATTTTGAATTATTTTTTCCATGAAGAGTGATATCATTGTATTCATGAAAAATATTATGTAAAAATGTTTTTTGTTTACACCCTTTTCGACCTCCTTCTTTTCTCCCTCCGATTGAATTAAGAAGGTAGAAAAATATTTTACCCTTGCATCTCTTCTCTTTCATCTCTTGAAGAGGGTGACGTTGAGAGAGATGATGTTTAGATCTCCTATCTTGATATCCTCACTTAGGCCTGATATACTTTTATTATTCCATTTATATTCATTTTATTTTCAATAATTTTTTTTGTAATTTTTTACAAATTTTAAGAGTGAGCGAGTATGGGGCCTCTCACTTGATAACTTTTGATTAATTTTTTTTGTTTATTTTATTTTCAGAATGTAATTCATTTATTCATGATAACGGACTAAGGTGGAGGTTTCATGGGTTAAGAACGAACCCAATAGTTTTTTTTTATATAAATTCTTACATTTGTACTAGAAAATTAAACAAATATATATTTATATTCACTTTTGAATCCCTAATAAAATTGATTGACGATTTAATAGAGACCAAGGGACAATAGAAATGCTTTTTCACTTTAGAGTAGTGGGTTCGAAAAAAAATTTAGAACCCTCAAATTCCTCGTAATTTTGGCTCAACCTATTGATGGTATTTATATTAGACCAAAAAATATGATTGAGTTATCTTTGCTCAGATATTTTTGAGTTCCAGAGTTGTCTAGTTGAACATGCAAAAGACATCCATCTCGCTTCTACCAAAAGTTTCCTAGTATATTTCATATATTTCATCGTTATTCTAAGTTATCCTGATTGGAGAGTTTTTTTATTCAAATTTTGGTGGCCTAGAGGACATTTTATTTAATAAAAATATCAACAAAATTTAGCCAAAAATCCAAATCCAATAAAACTAAAAAAAAAATCAAAGAAACCTAACTTCATTTACCTTTCTTTAACTTTCGTAGTTTGAACTTGTCTCAACAAAACATAATGTACGACCCCCAAAATGAGTTAGGGTGTCTAGAGCCTCACTTGTTCCTGTTAGCTTGTTAACAATTTAATTAAGTGTTTTAAAGTATGCATGGGTTATTTGAGGTCATTTGGAAGTCAAACGTCAAGGGGCGACCAAAAAGTTCGATGACTAGTCACCTAAGGGGAATTATGTGTTTTATGTGCTTATGTGTGTCTCATGAGCTTATTAGATCCATAAGTGAGTAATAATGATTTTAATAAGAAGTATATTGAGTTTCATGAAGTTTGTAGGTGAAATGTCTAAGACGTTCGAAAGCTAGCTCTTGAGACATGCATATGTGTCTTGATGGTTCCTACAATGTTTGGACTATTTGCGTGTAATTATTTTGGGTAAAACTGATGTGGAAGGTAATTGAATTATTAATTTTCATATTTACGCTTGAAACACCCGAGTACGACTGCTCAAGTGCCTCTCAAAAAGGAGCCAAATGATGTTGAGACACTGTCCTAGAAGTGTCAATTGACTGAACCAAACGATGCCCCGTTTGTTAATTGAAACCCCGTCGATGGGGAGGAATCTATGGAGATTTATCCTGGAGAAGTATTAGACATATTATATCCTCATACCCAAAAGTACGGAAGCCATAAATGGCCCTGTATATGGGCCACACTTGGTGTCCGCTGTGTCTCCAATGCGGCCTGCATAATTCAATGCAACACTGCCCCTAATTAATGGGGGTATGGAGATTCAGACCCCACTGATAACCTGAACCCTTTGTGGTTTATTTAAATATTATTTTGGGTATTTAGTTTTGTTTTAAGAAAAATGTGAAACTCATACCCCATCTCATCTAAAGTCAAACCTCCTCTCCCAAATATCCTCTTAGAAACCTCTATTGAAGTGAGTTCATGGTCAAGCTTGTAGATTGGATTCCCATGGGTTCTTCATCAATATTTAGTGGTTTATTCATATAATAAAGGTATGGGGATCCTTCATTTCTAGTTAATCTTCCATCTAGAGAGTCCTCTTCAAATTTTTGAAAGAAGTTTCATGATTAAATCTATTCTTCTTCAATATAGACATGAGTTCTTTCTTAAATTGATTTCAAAATCATAATAATAATTTATTGATGATTATATACTGATTTTTACGTGATTCCAATCCAATTGCATGATGTACCCATGCTCTGTCACAAACTTGATTTTATCCAAAGTGTGGATTTATGATCTTGATCTAATGCATATCAATTTTTGATTCAATAATGTTAATATGGTTAATACCTACTGCCTAGTTTGTTTAATGATGATGAATTGTTGAGGAATTATCCATGAGGGTGAAGTTTGAAAGTTTTTGAATAAGGCTTGTTTATCATGTAGTAACTTGTGATCTTGACGTTGAGATTGTTCTTATGTGACTCGATCATGGTGAATTGTTTTAGATATTTCCTATATGTGTAATGTGATTATAATTAGATATAAATAATCCAATATTAAAGATAACAGTTGAATTGGCAAAGATTGATTTAGGATCTTTCAGCCTATATACTTGGTAGAGTAATGTATATGTTGTGATCTATATTCTAGGTTGGATGAAGCATGATTTAGCTATAATGATCTACCTATTTAGATACTGAACTAAACATATTATTTCTAAAAGATTATTGAGGAACAATGCTAAAGAAATTTGTTAATGATCTATAACATTCTACTTTCTAGTATATATCTGATGTATTGTATTAGATTGTAGTATGATCCATTAGGGTCTTCTACATGGATACTTTCATATAATGTATTGGTGATGAAAAAGGAGTATTGATCAATGATGATCAAATGTTGATGAATCGGTAAGAATGGCTCTTCCTCTCTACTTTTCTATATTACTGTAGTTGATGAAGCTTTGTATGACATTTTGTTGTATGGTCCACTTATGGTGGCAGTGTTTACTTTATTTTCTTTATGTATGTGTTTACTATGGACTTGAAGGCAAATTGATATACATATGAGTGTGTGGTTATGGTGATCACACTATGTGAAGCCTATGCCTACTTTCCTATTCTATATGTAATCTAGGTTATATTGCTATTGTATAAACATTTATAATTTCTATGTTAGGGTAAAGTGTAGGTGCTTCCATTGATGATTTATAAGTATTGATGACCCTACCCATGTACCCCTATATGAAGATGTGAGTAGATAATGTTAGGAGTGTTGAAGTGTATTATAAAGTTAGCTTGCCTCCTATGCTAAATTTTATAATGTGGTCTATGCTTTGTTTTCCATTATGATATTAGGAGGGTGGCTGACTCAATGTTGTTGATCACCATTATGTGATCATTTTTACCAATGTACACACACTCACACATTGTGCATGCTTATAATATAGTAAAGGGTCATTGTATCCTATGAAAGGTTGATCTCATATCCACTAAATGTCTATTACTATACATGTAAGATAAATATATATAAAGTATGTTATGTACTCCATTAACTAGGTTGAATTGATAGGTATACTGTCATGGGCAACGGTATGGATCCTTGTCTATACATTGCACATGTGTGCCTTGATAGAATAGTTCCTAGGTTTGGTTTCTGTGTACATGAAAATGAATGTGCATAATGTCTTGGTGTGTTTATATACAGTTATACACATAAATTTATGAATTGATATATGAACATTTTTTTTTTGGGGGTTACAAATTATTATTTTCTGAAAGATTTTTGCAACACATCTAGGTAATAGCACATGAATTGATGATCCTGTCAATAGCGGGGCACTTGAAAGGTGTTTCTCTGAGTAACCCAAAATGGATAGTTCTTGATATGCTTATAAGGAATATAACGGTAAATATCCAAAGACTATTTTTATGAAGCAATGTTACAAGGCTTTTAAATATAAAGGGAACTATCTATCACCTAGTGGACCTTGACAATGGAGAGGTGTTTGGCTTCCCTTGGAGGAAGATTCACCATTATTTTCTCATAGAATGTTGACTTCCCTTGGAGAAAGATTCACCATTAGGTTTCCATAAGGTTTGACTTCACTTGGAGGAATATTAATCAATGGTTCCACATGAGGTGTTGACTTTCCTTGAGAAAGATTCACCCATGGTTTCTCATGAGATTAAGATCCAATTCTAATGAAAATATAGAGGATCATGTATATCTATCAGTTCCATATACTATGCTTGCCACAAAAGGTCTAGCAATTGAATTCACTTAGTTTGCTAGCATGTGTTAATTATATACCATGGCTAGGTAAGAAAACCTTTCATTGGTGTAGGGCTCTACAACACCAAGTTCCATGTAGAACCCATGGTCTTAGTGTCGGTTAAGGCTATAGTTTCCCTAAAGTAAAATGGACAATGGAAGTAAATGACTAAGACCCTAACTATGATTACATAAGGGAGGTTACTTAGGATAGGTGTAAGTAATGAACAAACCTATACATATCACAAGTTCCTCCTTATGGAGTTCTAGGAAGGTGATCTACGGTGTATGATTATGCTTATGTTTTTATGCATCGCATGGTATTCTTTGGGTATTTGTTATGAATATGTGTCATGGTATTATCTATATGATTGGTCTTATGTTTCTATGCACTATGTTGTTGGTCAACTCTATGATGAAGGTTGTTGACCACGAATTGAAGTTGTCTTCACTTACTTGGGATGATTAATTAGATGGTAAGGCTTGTAGTCTCATTATATCCTACGAAGTTGTTGGGAAGTTATGGGGATTCTACATTCACATTGCACTAGTTATTAGGTGGGGTTACCACTAAGGTCTCACCGGTTTTATAATGAAGTAAAATAGTTTATTGCTAGACTACGTGTTTACTGTAAGTTCTTAATTGTTTTGAAATGAACTTGTTATGTTGTACTATACTCCTTTTGATGGTCGTGATGGTCTTATGTATGATGTATGCTTGATTCCATGTTGTTAATGTGATGCATTGCACCTAGTATAAACTACATCCTACTACTGGGTTCTTGGAGGCTACTAGTTAAAAGAGGAAGTTCACTGTAAAGAGGAAAAAAACGACTCTAAAGTGTAAATAGCTCCTGAAAGTGACCCAAGTGGTTAAATTGTATGTGTGATTTTTATATCATGTTTAGATTTTGAATATGTCAATATGAATTTATGCGAATAATATATGTACTGTATAAAGGTTTTTACAAAGATTTACTACTCAACAGTTTTTGAAATATGATTTTAAGAAAAATATCCCTTTTAAATTGCATGCTTTTTCAGGTTTCCATACTTAGTGCATTCTTGGACTAAACTTCCACTCCTTCTTTTCTCTATACCTTTTACCACAACAATCCAGGTCATGTGCTTAACGGATTTCTCTGTGATTGAACCTATTGATTGTGATCACCCAAGCTCACGGAAAGGATCCTAAGTCCGGAGGTCCTAAGTCTTACTAACTGTAAACTCATGTAATAGTTATTATGATTTATATTGTAAGGGTCATGTCCCTAAGTATTCTAATAATGTTGAGTCTATGTTAGGAAAAGAAACTAGTGTCTAAATATGTATGATGATAGTTTATATATATATTTATATGAAGTAATGTTCTAGCATATGATGTTCTAAGAAAATTTTAAATTTTCTGTTAAATTTACATATGACAATGAGATGAATGATAACTATGGGATTGTATAAGACCTCTGAGAGGTCAAGTATGCCATGTTACTTATAGGGGGTGCTCCTCGAATGTGATACATAGCCACCTATGCGCCATTTTATCATGTGGATTTGTTTCCACGTCGAAACTCTCCTTTTCATATTCAGCAACTTGCATAAGAGCATCTCCTTTTGTTCGTTTGTTGACTTTGGTTATTCGACAAAATCTGAAGAAGGTAATGCATCCACCCACATGTGGAATTCAAACAGGTAGACATAAAGTAGTTGATTTTCCAGATCCTTAAATTCTTCCCTCTTCTAGTCTGGCGGCTAGATTTGTACTTTTTCATTCAGTCATGTCTCTATCTACCCGAGATTCATTTTGACCTCCGTTAGGAAATTTGAAGATGCTGAGGTATCACACGCTCACGAGACTCACACAACTCCCCAATTCTAAGTGTAAGGCGATCCTATCTAGTATAACCCTATAAAGATATAGGTCGCTTACGTAAGTGAAAGATTGTGTCCTAATCGTTTGTAGGACTATATATCTCAAAAAAAATTAAAGTAAGTTGAAGGGGTTGATAACCAATATCAAGTGGGGGATTAGATTTATCAAATAAGAAACTATGAAACAAGGGAGTACTGAAGTAGAGAGGATACTTGGGGAGGCAAATGCAAATGTCGCTATACAGTGATTACTATTTACTAAAAACCGTTGAATCTATGTGGATAGGTTAGACATTCGATGTAATAGTCATCTCTCGTTTAACTATCACATTCAAGTGAGTTACCTCGAATCTCAACAAGCATAACAATTTTGAAGAACCTAAAACCTCAATTAATCTACTCTCTTGAGCTAGATAGGTAGGATCAAACTTAGGCTAACTTTGTGAAGTTAAATCTACAACAACACAATCAGTTCAATCACCAATTTATTACCTTATTTATACAACCTCTTTCTCATGAAATCATATAATAGTAAACTAGAACGTCATTTGCAACTACAACTCATGAACTAAGACTAAGTTATTAATCGAACCCACTGCTGAACAACAATTAAATCAATAACTACTAACATCCATAAGATATTTGAGACAATTAATTACATAATTACTCCCCCAAGATAGGGGGGGGGGGTTTACGCCACAAATTATAAAAAGGATAAATATATTACCAACTATATTCTCCATCAGTTGGCTAACAAGATTCGAGTCTTCACAATGCTTGAAATTAACTTAAAAACAAAACCCAACTTGTAATTCTACGAAAAAACTTCGAAAAACAGTGTTTGGATTAAAAAACTCAAAGTTAGAAGAGGAATGTCTCAAAATAGTCCCTGTCCTTTGGGTAAAGGCTCAAAGTGATCCTTGAGTTTTCACATGGAGCACGAATAGTCACTCATGTTTTCAATATCGGTGCACTTTTCGTCCTCCCTCAAAATTTTGCTTATTTTTTAACATTAATTTTTTCCAAAATTTTATATAGGAAACGTCTAATCGTCTTTTTATAAATATAATATAAATAATCACTCTATCTGAGAACAAGGTGACCAGAAAAACTCATTGTTCTGTTTTTCACTAGATATTAAATGCAGTTAAACAAAACATCTGAACATTTGACTAATGTTGGAAAAATAAACATGTAGTTGGAATCGATTGGATTGTGTACAACATCAGGAGATGGATGACTCGTTCTAAAAACCTATTTCACGACGTATGGAAGTCGGATGCCAATAACAGTGAGTCACACGAATTTACACCTAGTAGTAATCCAGTTGCCCTGTTTATGTCTTCTGCTTTCGAAACTTTCTATCCTATGTTTGAATGAATCATCTCTTAGGACAAAATTCCAAATCGGAGAAGGAAGAAAAGACTCTTCTACAATTCCACGTGAAATTATCATGATAACCGTCTTGACTTTACCTACAATACGATTTCTACTAAACAAAATAAAGGTTTTTCTTGTCAGATTTTTTCATATGGAGTTGTTATTTCTATTATATATACAAATGAAAATTGAACAACCCATACATAGGTTATGGATAAAATCAATGTTAAAAAAGAGCTAAAAAATTTTATAAGGACCAAAATTGCATCTATATTGCAAAAATGAGCGACTATTAGTTCTCCATGTAAAAACTCAATGATCACTTTGAGCCTTAACCATAATAAAAGAGACTGTTTTGACCCTTTCATCAAGTTAGAACTCTCAAAAACTCTGAACATTCGCTCAATATTTGGGAACTCAAAACCCCTTTTTCATCTTTCAAATACTCAGATTAGCTAAGTTACTTCTACCTTCATGAAGCATGGCCTAAATTTAATTTTTTTCTCCTTATTCTTGAGACTTAATTAATTTCACAACAAACTTTATGTTCTTTAAAGGATGACATAGTGGATACCCCTATTTTCATTATACAACTTTATTTCAACATTTTTTTGTTTTTCAATCATTTCTTGTTTTACTTTTATTTTTATTTATGTTTTTTTACATGGAGGGATTCCATCTTTGTCACGACTCGAAAGTACCCTTGGAAATGGGAAACCTGCTTAGGTAGGAACAATTGTGTGCTTGAACCCCTATCGGAAGTTCCTTGTACTTACTCGAGCCTTCTAGCATCTTAATCCGCATAAGACATGAAAAAGTAGTGCCGAATTAACACTTTTCACGACATTAATAATAAGATATCTTTCGAATACTAAGAGTACGCTAAATATTTCATAATCCATCTTAAAGAAGACACCGCATAATAATCTTGGGGACCCAAAACCCTTTACATGAATGAAAATACATAATAAGTTCTGAATTAGTAGAACTAATAAATATGAACTAATTACTCGAATATATGAGGACATACTTAGTCTCGAGAGAGTCAATTCCCAAGATTGTCTCCTAGCCTTCGAGTCGCCTCCAACCAATACTTATAAAGTAGAGAAAAGTATGGGGTTAGTACAAAAAATATACTAAGTACGACTTATGTAAAAAAGATGCGAAAAGGGACATTTTAGTAGAAATAAGTTTCATGCCAATTAAGTAAAATTTTGTGAATAAAGAAGTGAAATAGAATATACATTATCATTTAGCACATAATAAAGGACTTCAATAATTTAAGCATAAAATACCACTTTACAGACTACTTTAAAATAATTACAGTGATGTCGACTTTAAAGTGAAGTCATTCCTACCAAAACACAGTGAACTCCTTTGCTTTGAGGTTTCCCTAACCAAGTTATCGTAAGACTCACTAAATTAATACATGAAGGAACCGCCCATACACCCCCTTCAATACACACTTAAGTGATCCTTAAGACTAACAACCATAGGCTTAGCTGACACGGGAAACAAGTCCACACTGTATAACTAGACATTAGAAGAACATTCATTCACTAAGGACTTCACATAAGTGCCCATTCCCAAGTGGATTTACAAACTACACAAAATGCAATATGATAATAACATCTCATACTACTACTCCCACTTTATGCTCCCCTTCCCTTAGTTTAGGTACACCATATTCATCATTCATAAACTTCATTATACAAGGCATAACTTTAACATGCTTTCTTAACATTAGACATTAATTCACATAAGTTCATCTCATTAAATAACAACATATTGATACATTAAGAGAAAGACACACCAAGACTCTCCTTTCGAGTGTATACTTGTGCACTAGAAATATTTTTTACCATACCACCATCTCCGCTAAGAAGTACACTCTTTAGGAGACTTAGTTCATTACATTCTTTTGTGGGAGACAACTTTAACCGACATAGAACATGAGATCTAAACATGAAATCCCGATATTTTAACCCTATCATATGAGGTAAATCCCCACTTGCATAGGATGAGGTCCATTTCCTTTTAGCCTTTACGAAATGAAATTTCTACACCTATGCGGGGCGCATAGTTTTAAGGTAATGTAATTCTTCTGAGTACTCATTCTCTTCTAAAATGAGTATCTCTATCAGGCTGTACTTTTGGGTACTCATTTCTACTCCACCAATGTCGACCCACCGCCCCTTCTTCTTCTTCAATCCTCGTCGGTCCTAAGCATACCTCTCCAAAAAATCTCAAACATTCCCTACTATTGGGTTAAGTGTAGCTAATTAAACCACATCCCTCAACTCACGAAGGGGTCCACTCCCTGTCCTAGACCCTAGATGAAGAACTGCGCGTCGTCATTAGACCTCTAAGAAAGTCGCAGAGAGCCTCTTCTTAGATTTCATGCACAATCTACACTTAAATTTTGCGGAAAATTTTGTTAACTTTTAAATTAACTGAAAATATACTTAGACTTATATATATTCTTGAATAAGATGATATTCTATCTAACAGCTCAAACTAAAAACCCTCTATTAAGAGATGAACAATTAAAAATACAAATTCATTCTATCATTCATCAGTTGGTCAAATCGGCCTTAATACAAAAGCTTGATGAATCCGTGTTTGAGAAGAAATGCTCGGTACAACATGCAAACTATCTAGTCAATCTATTAAAGATAGATATTAAAGGGTAGGCATCCTCTAAACTTCAAGAGGGACCTACCAATTTCCCCTGGAGGTACAGTGTCCCAACCACTTCAATATCTTCATCTTCTTCAGAACCTTCACCTATAAAAATAGTGATTGTTTATGGTTACACACTTTGTATTAAGTTGATGTATGCACATAAACAAATAAGATATGCATTATCAAGGAAAGCCCTTCGTATAGAAAAACATACCATTTTTGGTAAGTGATGCACTTCACTTTTCCTAATTCTCGTTATTTAATGAATCATGCTATGAAGTATTATTTTAATATGCATTTGTGAATCACACAGAGCCAACTCATTTTCTATATGTACATATACATTGGAATAACGAACATAATTTTAGAACACTTACAAAAAATAATATTGTTGTTCCCTGAGGTCGAGAGGTCTCTCTTCCACTAATTTTATTTTCAGTCTTTTTCTTTCTTCTTCTTTTTTTTGTGTAGTTCAAATGGATCTCCTTTGATCATAGGCTTTTCCTTACGAGTGCAATGCTCCATTGTAGTCCCATCACTAGAATAATCAAGTAATAATCTGAAAGAGCTAAGGGAATGTTTTACTCTCTTACTAACAGTTGTTCTTCTTCCCATTATTGTTAAATTGGGAATGAATGCTTTATAAGGCCAATCTTATTGACTATGCCCATATTTGGATCATTTGCATAATTAAAAGTTGTTGGCATATAGTTATACTCGCAATTGATCAGTTATTATGTTTTTCCTCTCCTCCTCCTTATTAGCATAAGCCCAATTGGTAAAACATCATTCTTATCAAACACCCATAATTGATATACTTATGATTTTTTGCTTACTACGTTGATTTGAACTTACCATGTCTTCTAAAAAAAAAAAAATTTCTTTGATCTCATGTTCACTTTTACATGCTAGGGTTGACTTGAAATATGTTTTAAGACTTCCATTGGATCTTTCATTTAATGACTAAGAAATGACTTCAAATCATGGTCTTAGCTAACCAAACCTCACCTTTTGGTCATTTTATCTAAACCCTCCATCTTCCTAGTTCTTTCTTTATTTCTTTTTTTCTTACTTTCTTAAAGAAATCTTTAACATTGTAACCCACATCGATCACTAGGTCACATGACATCCGTGTCCCCCCACACGTAAAGAGGTGGTTTCCCCCAGCCCGTTAAACCGAATACTTCCTAGTTTTCTTAGGTAGATGCTATCTAGTACCCCTATGTTGTGACATAGTCAAAGACAGGAAAATTTTTAGACCCTTATCCCACCTTGGGTGTAGTCTCATATTCATGAGACTTACATTTGTTTGTAACAAATATAAGTGATAGTCCTATTTGGCTTAGCGGTCAATTTTATTATACTTTAAACTTTTAGAGTTTACTCATATACTATGGAAGTTTTCTTCTAGTATATGGTATGCTTAGCTCAATGGATGACTTGTCATCCATTTTTTTAATTGATGAATGTGAACTTAAATCTTACAGTATCATTAAAGTATAAATGAGACTTATCTCATGATTTCTAACACACTCATATGTGCTATCTTTTCAAACTAATTTTTAGGTGCAGTGAGACTTGTCATCACTTTCTTTTAAACCACCCATGGTCTAGATCAAATTTCATTACTAATAGTGTTTAGTTATAATTACTCACCTTATCTTGTTCAACAATGTTTATAAAATATATAGTCTGTACCGTTTTTTTTGTGAAAGTTTAAGTGACTTATTCAATTTGCTACTATGTTTTCAGAAGTTAATGTACATATGGTAAGTTGAGTCCTTGCAACCAATCATTGTCATAACCTTTATGTTTATGATTCATTGCCATTCATTACCAATCGTGTCAATCAATGATTAACATGTATTTTCCTTAACAAGAAACATTAAAATTTTACCTTATCCATATATATTGGATGACTTAGTCATTGGACTAATTCTAATAAATATTTTTGAATAATTTGCTGGCTATTGATTGGCATAAACCAAACTAAGTAAACACTTGTCATGAGATTACCACTAGCCAAGTCTTAACTGTCAGTATATAACGAAGTTAAATCTCATCATTACGAAACCCCACTTTTAACGATTTCACAGCTTATCAAGAACATTAAGTGCTAGTTTTGACCAAGGCTATACAGTTGATTTGGCATTGAAGATTCATTAACTAGCTTTGATTCTCATTCTTATTTCCTTCATGAAACTTGCAATCCAAACACTTTACAACATATCTATTGTAACCATAACACAAACTCGAAACTTCATTCTTCCTTTCAATAGCAACCTGAATTCATAAACGCCTTATATAACATTTCATCTTCTCGATAACAATTAGGCATTAACAACAAACATTTCTGTATCTTCCATGTAAATATCTCTATTCATACGAATATAACCGATAGGTCTCATTCGACATTATCAAATCACAAATCCTCTAGATTTTGCGTTATACATACTACTAGAATTAGAAAAATGGAGAACTACGGAGATTAACATTCGACAATTTCATTGGGAACAACCCCAATTTCGGTTTTCTTGAATTCAATACATTTGAAAAGCTTCATGGGGAAACAATTCCAAGAGATAAATCAAAACTTTAATGTTGAATTGAATATACGAAGAACACCTTGTACTTTGCACAAAAATCTTGAAGAATTGCCTTGAAATCGCCTAAGGAGAACATAGAGTATTTTTTCTAGTTTTCTTATGTGTGTTCACTATTTTTCAATCATGAGTTTCTACAGTATATTCATGCGTGTAAGTCTTAGGAACTGAATATTGACTCATTAAACTTAGGCTAATTAACTTAATTAAATAAATAAACTAGCTAATTACCAAAAGTCTCCTCCTAAATTCACTAAGATAGGAGAGCATTTGACTTAGCCAAATTTTGAAATTTTCTAAAAGTCTCGGGTTTGATCATGATTTAAATTAATTAATTAAGTTGATAATTTAATTAATTAAGTAACCTAGGGTAATTACTAAAGTACCCCTAAGTCACTAGGACCATATCCAACCTCTATGGACCATCCTAGGTTAAGTACTAGGCTATTTATTTTGTTAGTTACTCGGCTAGTGTCACCCAGTTAGGTCTTAGGATTTTTCGGCACACTAGTTAGTTTATTTTAGTTAGTTCTAGGTTAATTATCTAGTTATTTAATTTAGTTAGAGCCTCGTCTTGGTTAGGAATCACGGCCCCACGTGTCTTGACCCGCGACGTTCCAGCCCTGAAACCGCCCTAATCGAATCGGTTGGTCTTGGTCGCTTGGTCTCTCAGACGGTAGCACATGTGTTTCTCTGAACATTCCTAACCATGCACTCTATAGTTTCACTTGGAAAGTTCACTTCTTATCTTAAGGATCCTCAGTATGTCCTTGGGCACTGTTTAATCAACATGATCATTTTAAATGATCATGTCCTATGGTACCTAAGCTTGACACTTGGATGCCTCATTCCTAATGTGTGTAAGCTAAAAAAACAAAATTTTTATCTTAGGGTCTTCATTGCAGGTAGAATTCATAATCAATCTTTGATTGGAGCATTTGAACATCAAAGTTTATTTTAAGTTACTTGTTAATACATATTTGTTGACTAACACCCTTTAGTCAATATTCTTTAATATGCCCAATATTACTCAATATTGGGCATTTGGGATGCCTATGTACCCCAATACATATTCTTAAAACCAAATAATCTTAGTTAAACAAGTACATTTTTTGAAATGTTACATTATCCCCCCCTTAGGAACATTCATCCCCGAATGACACTACACACTCATTTTTAATCAAAGAGGGTATTTTCGAAAAGTCACACCTCACATACGTGAAACTTTACTCTTTGTGAATATCTGATTCACAACTTAACTCCTTGATGATGCACATCACTAAAGCTTCTTTGAAGCTTCATATTTGCGCTTTGAGGAACTTCCTTCATCAATCTCACTTTAACTTAAGCACCTCCAACTAATGCGACACACAAAAATCATGTCAATTCTCATACACTAAACAGAAAATGATGCAAGCATGAAATTATATTCCCTCATATGTGGAAAATCTCAAACCATGTTATGGGACTAAAAACAAAAACCCGACTAATGCACTATAATTAGAGTTTCTAAAGAAAATCCACTTAAGTAAAGTTCTATGTAACCTCAGAATGAACAAGTAAGGTAACAGGAACTCATTTGGCTCGCTTCCCATGTTTCTCCCTCAACAAGTGGTTCTCATAACTACCTTATGGTGGCACCCTCCTTGTCTCAACTGCTTCACTTGGCGATCTACAATTTCAACTGGAACTCTTAATAATAAAGGTTTCATCGACTCCTAACCCCTCAACGAGGTAGGATGGATGATTAACCTAGAAACTTTTTAAACCCCTGATGAACAGAAGGCCAGTCATTTTGGCACTTTATTCATAAAACATTCCCTACTCGTTTTGAAGACATCATAAGGAAAAGGGACCTATATACCTCGTACTCTCAACTCTCTTTTTACCAAACCTCATCACAAACCTCATCACCCTTTTTCATGGGGGGGATGATATCTTTATGTTGACTTTATCACCTCCCTGGAATTCAAGAGGCCCCTCTTCCAGTTTATCAGCATAGGATTTTTACGACTATAATCAGTAGCTAATCTATCTTGTGATCATTCTCACCTGTCTATAGCCTCATGTATGATTTGAGGGGCAAAGGATGGAAGACTCACCTACCTCCAACACACCATGCGGACCTACATGTCCTTCTACTTACACACAAGTGCTTCAAAAGGTTCATCCTAATACTGGAATAGAGTAGACTATTATTATAAGAGAAGTCAACAGTCGCAAGTGAATTTCCAAAGCTTCCCCTTGAAGTGACTAAACACTTTCTCTCCATTTTCAAGGTTTTGAATGGTATGCTCTCTGCTTTCCCCATACTCTGAAGATTGAAAGTTCATACTAGCTTCACTGTGTACCCAGCTCTTTTAGAAGATTCTCTCCAAAAGATTGAAAATGACTGGGATCCCCTATCCGAAAGTGATACTAAAGGGCTCACATGCCACCTCACTTTCTCATCAATATACAGAATTGGCAAAATCTTCGTCCCGTAAGTTAGACTTCAACAGGAAAAGTGAGGCCGTTGTCATGCCCTGTCCAACAATGACCTAAATAGAATTATGCATTTCCTGTCCTGGTAAAACCAACCAACAAAGTCCATATTCATAGCCTCCAATTTTCATTTGGTTCTCCATCATTGGGTAAGACCCCTCAGGATTTAAGGTTCGGCTTTAACCTTTGGAAATTGGGGCACTCGTCACCAATTAGAATCATCTCTATTCATAACCTTCCACACATATATCTATTGAATCATGAATACATCTTGGTGGACCTGATAAATGGAATAACCTGGAGTCAGGAGCCTCTGCAATATATTAGGCTCAGATTATTAACATTTGGCACATACAATCTGCCCTGGTATCTAAGCACACCATACCCCCTAGGGAGAATGATTCATTTAGCTTTCTCAACATTGATTCTTTCAACTCGATGAGTACTGGGTCGAGATGCGGCTTAGCTTTAACATCTACAACAAATGAGGATTTACAACTGGAATGAATCGAAAAACCTCACTTCGTGTATCTACTTGTTGTGCACCTAACCTAGCCAATTGGTATGCCTCTTTAACCAACTCCTTCTTGTCATAATCAATATAGGACACACAACCCATGCTCAATCGGCTCAAAGCATCATCCACTTAATTGGCCTTATCTGGGTGATAGTAGACACTCATGTCATAATCCTTGAGATACTCTAGCCATCTTCTCTGACAAAAATTCAACTCTCTCTGTGTAAAAACATACTTAATACTTTATGGTCAGTAAATACATCAACATGTACACCATATAAGTATGTCTCCAATGTTTTAACGCAAATACCAAAGCAGCTAACTCAAGATCATGGCTAGGTTAATTCTTCTCATGGATTTTCAATCAACTAATCTTGATGCATATGGCAATCACCTCACCATCCCATAGAAACAATGCCCAAACCTACTCAATGAGCATACACTACAGCCCCATACCCTTCAGCATCTCCTCGACAATGTAAGAACTAGGGCTGAATGAGTCGGTATTTTGGAAGCCTTGGAAGCGCTTTCACAAAGGTTTTAGACCACTCAAACATTGCCTTCTACTTTGTTAAAGTTTTCAATGGAGTTGCAATAGCATAAAAGCCCTCAAAAAACGTGTAATAATAACAATCCAAGCTAAAAAAACACCGGATGTCTGTAGGAGTGAGGGGACTCGGCAAGTTCTTTACTGACTCAATCTTTTTTGGATCAACCTCTACACCCTAGTCGGACACAACATGACAAAGGAAGGTCACTAATCTCACTAAAAACTCATATTAGCTGAATTTTGCATACAACTGATGTTCCCTAACTACTAACAATTTCATTATAAAATGTTGTTTATGCTCTTCTATGGTCTTAGAGTAAATGAGGATGTAATCTATGAATACTATGACAAAAGAATCAAGGTATTCACGGAAGACCCTATTCATAAGGTCCATAAACGCGGTTGGTGCGTTAGTGAGACCAAATGACATGAAAAGAAACTCATAATAACCATACCTAGTACGGAAGGCAGTCTTGGAATGTCCTCTTGTCTCCCTCTAAGCTGGTGATACCATGATCGGAGATCTATTTTAGAAAAGAAACTTGAACCTTGGAGTTGATCAAATAGATCATTAATTCTGGAAAGAGGGTATTTGTTCTTTATAGTGACTTTGTTGAGTTGTCGATAATTGATACACATTCTAAGGGTTCCATAGTTTTTCTTAATAACAACCCTGGATCACCCCATGGGATATGCTTGGCTGGATGTAGCCCTTATCAATAGAATCTTTTAAAACTGCACTTCAACTCTTTGGTCAGTTGGAGACATTCTATAGGGAGGAACGTAATTTGTTTTTGGTCTGGGAATCTAAGTCAAACAACCAAAGTCAATTTCATGTTTAGGAGATATTCCGGTAAATCCTCCGAAGGACTTCTTCTTGACACTCATCACTTGGACCAAAGAAGTCTATGGAAGGAATTTCTTTTCTATATCATTGACTCTGACTAAGTGATACGAATACCCCTTGATGATTTTTAATTTCTTTAAGATGGAAACTATTGGCCTACTGGATTTGCACTACTGGCCCTTCATTCTACTCTAACTCATTATGAAACTGACAGCCTTACTACCCTAGTTAGACATTCTATGGTAGCATATCATTGTGGAGCAATCCATACCCAAAATTATATCAAAGTCATTCAGGTTATATCTATTTAGTCAGCATAGGTAACTCTATTAAACAGTTATTGGGCAAACTCTATATACTCTTTCAACTCTATTTTGTCCCTGGGGATTACTTACTAAAGGTTCATGCAGATCTTCGAAGCAAGTCAAAATTTCTAGCTACTGAGGAGTAAAAACACAAAGGTTGAACCTGGATCTAAACAATGCATAGAAGCAGGAAAATCAAATACATTCAAGGTAATCCAGGACCACAAGTCAACTTACTTCTCCTGCTCCTCTCTACCATTCAAAGCATAGAACCTGTTCCTCTTTGGAGGCTCGGCTGCAGTATTAGGATTAAGCCGAGGCTGAGTATTTCCCTTGGCCTTATTTTTCACATGTGGGAAGTCCCTGATCATATGCCCACTCTTGCCGCACCCATAGTAGGCATTAGAACCTACCATGCACTCACCTACATGCAAACAAAAATACTTACCACACAACTTTCTATAATGCTGGGCATTTCTATCATTACCCTTCTTGGAGCCAGACTTGCCCCCTTTGGCATTAGTGTTCCTGGAAGGAATAGGATTACCTGAGTTCTGTTTCCCCTTCTTTAACTTGGGCCTTTCCTGGATTCCAAACAAACACCTATCAGTGCTAGAATCAGCCTGATCTGAGGGCCTAGGGTTCTTTACTACTCGACCTCTCTTCCTCTGATGACTCTCCTCCTCCTACTTTGTATGTACCATTAACCTAGAAAGGTCCATGTTATCATGCAACATGGCTGCCCGACATTCCTCCTCTAGATCCTCCGGTACAGCAGTCCTATACCTGAACATCTCATCCCTACTACTGGACACCAGGAAAAAAACATATTTGGAAAGTTTAACAAACTTGAAGGATTATTACTTGACTAATATTCCTCCCTGACGTAGGTTGATGAACTCCTCAATCTTAGCTTCTCTATGCTATCGGTGAAAGAACCTCTACAGGAATGCGTCTTGAGAATGTCCCAATTGATGGGGATTTCTCCTAGTGCTCGGCCATCAACGCAGATTTTATACCATACCTAAGCCATATCCTTGAGCTGGTATGCAACCAACTCAGCCTTCTCCTCTTCATTAACACCCATGGCACATAGAATATTGTGGAGTTTGTCTACAAAATCTAGGGGATCCTCATTTGTTCTTGACCCAAAGTAGACTGGAGTATTCATCCTGGTGAAATCTCTCAGTCTGCTAGCCATGGTGCTAGCATGTGGGTTCTCCCTGGGAGCACCATCTTTAGTAGCCTGGGCTGTGATAGCCTGTGCCTGAGCAGTAATGGCTTGGGCCATCAAAAATAGTGTTGTTTTCACTCTCCATGCGTCAACGCAGCTAGGTTGACAGGCACTTGCACTCAAGTTGCTGGGGCTTGAGGACGAGCTTGATTTCCCCCAGAAGAGGCTTCTACAACTCTCCTACCTACGTTTATTCTTCTGATAATTTTAATACAAGCACACATAAGAAGGAAGTTAGGTTCTAGAATTACACAAAATGTCAAAACACTACACAACATGATGAAGAGCAGAAGAAGGGAAGATTCTTAACATCACTAAGTCTCTAAGTAACGGTTTTGGTGCACTTCACAACCATAAGCTAGAAACTCTGCAACATGGTTGTTTTAAGCAGTAGTTCCTAGGTAATTTAATCTCATGCTCTGATATTATGTTTGTCATACCCGGGTCCTATACCCTAGATGAGACCAGCGTCCTTAACCTCTTTAGAGGTCCCAGACAAGACTCTTCTTAACTTTAACCACAATCATACAGTTAAATTTAGTTAAAAATTTAAAACTTTTTAAATTTACTGAAGTGTACTTAGACTTCATATAACTGTTACATAAGAGTGATATACTAACAAATCAAAATAAACAACCATCTATTAGCATATTGAACAATTGAAATGAAGAACTCATAATATAATTCATAGTTGCAAAACGGCCTTGATACAAAATCTTGAACAAAAGTCTGAAAGGAAATGCTAGGGAAAACATACACTAGCTATGTATAATCTACTAAATCTATTTAGAATAAATGGTAGGCATCCTCGAAGTCAAGAGGACTTACAGAAGTCTAGAGCTACTAGTCCAAACTGCTTCAACTAATCTTCAATCTTCTTCAAAGGCATGCACCTATGAAAATAATAATTATGTTTTGGTTAGTACACACTTGAACTAAGTATTAATGTATGCACATAAACACATAAGGACTTTTCATGATCAAGGAAAGATCTTCATACAACAACATGCCATTTTCGAAAAGTGAAGTCACTTAACATTCCTAATTCATTATTTATGAATCATGCGATGAATATGACATATTTTCATGTATTTAAAGCACACAACTTATTTTCTATATGAACATAAAACCTTGGAATCATGAACATAATTTTAGAAACACTTAATCAAAATTAAATATTTTTGCTCTTGTTAGGACGAGAGCTCTCTCTCCCAGACTTAGTTTATTTTTCAGTCTTTTCTTCTTTTTGTTGTGTAGGTCAATGACCTCATTTGATCCTATAATTTACTTACTAGTGCAATGATTCATTATAGTCCCATTGCTACAATGAATCATGTAAATAATCCCAAAGACTAAGGAAATCATTTGACTACCCTATTCACAAGTTGTTCTTTCCATTATTGTTAAATTGGGCATGAAGTCTTTATAAGCCAATAATTATTGACTATTCCCTTCATTGATCATTGGGATAATATAAAGATTTTGGGGAATATATTCATACTCTAATTTATGAGTCACTATGTTTTGCTCCCTTTTTTTAGCATAAGTCAAAAACTATTAAAACTTCATTCTTATCAAACAATGATTATTTCATATACTTATGATTTTGCATACTTAGTTCACTTTGAACATAAATTTATTCTTCTTTGATCTCATGTAAACTTTGAACATGCTACGTTGACTTAGGATATTCTTTCAAGACATCCATTGTGATCTTTTTGGGCAATGACTAAGAATGACTTACATCATTATTAGTCTAACCTCACCCTTTGTTCATCCTATCCAAACACTTCTCATCTTCCTAGTAATTTCATTCTTTGTTTCTTACTTTCTTAAAGAAATATTTAGCATTTAACCTACATAGATCATCTGACCTAACATGAAATCCAATGTCTTCCCCACACTTAAAAGAGGTGGTTCACAGCCAAAGTGAAACATAATAGTTCCTAGCTTTCTTAGGTGGATCCACTAGGAAGTAACCTATGTTGGCAACATAGTTCAATTACTAGGAGAATTTGGAGACCCTTATCCACCTTGGTGGTATTATCATCTCATGAGGCTTACATATGTTTGCAGAAGCTTATTGCTAGTATATCGGTGCTTAGTTTAATTTATTGTACTTTACAACTATCAGATTTGACTCATACACTATGGAAGTTTTCTTCTAGTGTGAGGTATTCTTAGATCAATGGATGACTTTTCATCCCATTCTAAAGTTGATGAATGTGAAGTTAAATCTTACATTATCATTACTGTGTGAATGAGACTTGTCTCACGATTTCTAACACACTCTTATGTGAGTATCTTTAACATAATTGTTTAGGTGCACGTGAGACTTGTCTCACATCCTTTAACAATCCATTCTAGGTCAATTTAGTAACTCATAAGCTTTTAGTAATTTCATTACTTACCTTATATTATTCAATGTTATTTGGTAGTCTTGTACCATTCTTTGTGAAAGTTATTAGGACTTATTCAATGTGCTACTATGTTCACAAGTTCATTTAGATAAGGTATGTTGAGACTTGTCCCAATCATTGGCATACCCTAGGTTATGAGTTCATTGAGTTACATCTTTTCAAGTCAATATTTAACATGTATGTATCCTTGAAAGAAACATCATAATTTACATTGTCCATATAAGATTGGTATGACTTAGTCATTAGCTAATTCTATTACATATTTTTAGCCAATTTATTGGCATAAACCAGACTTTCACTAAACAGTTGTCATAATATTGTCACTAGACAAGTCAATTAACTTCATGTATATACCATAGTAATCTCATCATTTTAAGTAAGCCATCTTTTAACATTTAATTGGATCATAAGAACACATTAGTGCTTAGTTTGGCAAAGGTATAAAAATGATTTGGCATTGAAGATTCATTTACTAGCTTTGATTCACATTCTTATTTCTTTTTGGAAACATTGCATTAAAAACACTTATAAACATGTCTACTGTAAACACACAGTAATGGAAACCTTCATTCCTTTCAACAATAAATGGAATTTCATAAACGACTTATACCAATTTCATCTTCTAGAACACAATTAAGCATTATAACATATATTATCTAATGTAAATGATACTTTATTCATACATATCTAAGTTATAGGTCTCATTCGACATTATCAAATCACAGAAACCTAGTCATAATGATCAGTTAGCACCACATACCAACAACATCCTCGAGATTTGCATTATACATACTACAAGAATAAGAAATAGGGAGAACTAGGGAGATGAACATTTGACAATTTCATTGGGAACAACCCTAGTTTTGGTTTTCTTGAATTCAAAACGTTTGAAAACCCTCATGGGGAAAGGAATGCAATAGAGAAACCCATGCCTTAATTTAGAATAGAATCTACGAAGATCGCCCTGCACTTTGCATGGTAATCTTGAAAAATTGACTTGAAATCGCCTAAGCAGAAGGGATAATATTTTTTCTTTTTTTCTAACGTTTGTTCACTATTTTTTTGTAATGAGTTTCTACTGTATATTCGTGCATCTAAGTCTTAGGAACTGAATATTGACCCATTCAACTTAGGCTAATTCACTCAATTAAATAAATAAACTAGCTAATTACCAAAAGGCCCCTCCTAAGTTGACTAAAATAGAAGAGCATTTGACTTAGCCATATTCTGAAAATTTGATAAAGGTCTCGAATTTGATCATGAATTTAAATTAATAAATTAAGTTGATAATTTAATTAATTAAGTGACCTAGGGTAATTACTAAAGTATCCCTAAGTCACTAGGACCACATGCAACATCTTTAGACCATTCTAGGTTAGGTACTAAGTTGTTTCTGTAGTAAGCTACACGACTAGTGTCATCGGGTTAGGTCATAGAATTTCCGGCACACTAGTTAGTTTGTTTTAGTTAGTCCTAGGTTAGTTAGCTAGTTATGTAAGTTATTTAGAGCCTCATCTTGGTTAGGAAGCTTGGCCCCACATGTCTTGACCCGACGCGTTCCGGCCCTCAAACCGCCGTAACCGAATCGGTTGGTCTTGGTCGCTTGGTCTCTCGGTCGGTAGTACATGTGCTTGCACATGTGTTTCTGTGAAATTTCCTAACCGTGCACTCTGTAGTTGCACTTTGAATGTTTACCTCTTGTCTCAAGGATCCTCACTATGAATGTCCTTGGGCACTACTTAATCTACGTGACATTTTAAATGATCATGTGCTATGGTACCTAGGCTTGACACTTGGATGCGTCGTACCTAATGTGTGCAAGCTAAGAAATCAAAAAATTTAGCTTAGGGTATTCATTGCATGCTCAATTCCTAAACAAGCATAAATTGGAGAATTTGAATATCAAGGTGTATTTTAAGTTACTTGTTAATACATAGAAATGGGCTAACACCCTTAAGCCAATATTCTCTAACATGCCCAATATTACTCAATATTGGGCACTGTGATGCCTATGTACCCCAATACATATTTTTAAAACCTAATAGACTCTTCACTACAGAAGTACATTTTCTGGAATGTAAGAGAAGGGTACTTATCCCTAGAGGTTACATTGGAATACCACCACATCTCAACTCACGAAGGACATCGAACCTCAAAACTATCATAAAAAGCTCTTGGGAATAGTGAGGTTGAGTCTAAACACTTCATCTAAACTCACGAAGAGAGTTCACCCCAAAACTCCCTTTTTCATTCACATTCTTTAGCTTCATTCAAAATTATCACCATTTTCATTAAAATGACTTCTCAACTTGCTTACATATTCATTCATCATATTTCACACTTTGACATGCTTCACATCAACATATAGTTCACTTAGACATAATCTCTAGCATATTTCATATAATAAGCTTCATAAAGCACATCAATAAGACAACATCATTATCATCTTACTTCACATAAGATGACTTCATAGACAAATTCAGAATACACACATTTATACAAAATAATCATGAAATTCAAGTAAATATTGCCATTAATGGTTGACCATACGATTGAAGAATCATTTCAATGGAAACTTATCAAGATAGAACAACTTACACTTCAACCAAGATTTCACCACCTACTAAAAATTTATACAATAATTCATCATAAAATAGCCCTTAGGTCAGTAGCTAAAACACAACATAACTATAAACAAAACATATTTTTAACATTCTCTAATCATGCTCATTAAACCTATTTCATAAGATAAAAGTTGATAAAAAGAACAAACATGGTTTCATTGAGGTTTTGACATTAAAATCATCATTTAATACTAATAAGAACTCATTTTAATCATTAAAACATTTTCATACAAAGACCCATACCTAGGGTCAAGGAATAAAGAATTTTTAAGTTTGAAACTCTTTTAGTAATCTCTTTAAACTGGCTCCTTGAATGAAAGAAGGTTAAAGTATGACTACCATCCTTCAAAAAGAAGAAACCCATGAATTTTTATGAAGAAACATGCACAACCATCCCCTTATAGCCCTTCCTTGAGTTCTAGCTTCTATTGGGTTTTGAGATAGTTTTTCTTGAGGGAGGGTTTTAGGTTTTTTAAAATGAAGTATAATATTAGGTATTAGTGTTTGAACCCTCTTATAATACATAAAATACCCTAGAATAATAATTTTTGGTTCAAAAAACACTTGGGGTGAATTTACCAAACACCCCATGCCTAAGCAGCCTTTTGACAGCTTTACAAGCACCACCTACGCCCCCTTAGTGATGGGTCGTCGCCCAGTCGACACTCCTTTGACGGGGTCCGTAAATTGGGTCTGAGCCTCAATCTTGAGGAGGCATTGAAGACCTTGCACGGACAATATACGCCCAAGGTTTATGGGACGTCGTTTGACCAACGGTCCGTCCCTTGTGGTCGTCGTTGGTCACTGCTTGGCAGCATCCTGCCAAAGAGACGGGGTCATCTTCTAGGGTCCCTCGTGGGTCTTAGGTGGAGTGGTACTTGGAAGTGAACAACTAAACATTGACATCTAGGTTTTAGGATCATCCTATATTAATTTCACTAAAACTAACACGTAAATCTTGATAAAACACATGAGGACACACAAGCACTTTCTAAGGCATACCTTCCGAACATCATGGACGTTTGACCTCCAAACATCACCAAACTTTAGAAACTGCATCAAAACATCATTATTAACTATTTTAGAAAAAAATTAAATCATGAGACACATGCGAAGATCTAGTTCAACCTTGTTAATTTTAGGGACGTTACGTTCGCCCCCACTTGGATCAACATTCGTCCTCGAATGACACTAAACACTTTAAAGATATCAACGACTCAAGTAGCATAATTTAATACATATCATCACGTTCATAACATTCATATTACAATGCACAAAACTAACAAGGAACACCAACTACACAATCTTTAGGTACTCTAGGCAACATAGCAAATTTGAAAAAATTTCCACAATTCTAAGTGCACACATACTTCATCATTCTCATTTCATTTATGGAGGAACTAACTTCTCCAACCTTAAAAATGCTCATAAACATCATTTCTACACACATTGAAACCATTATTCATAAAAATGCAATTTTGTCAAATTTCAAACTTCTTTACAGTGAATATAAAAACCTTAACATTGAAACATGCTAAAAAATCATTAATTCATCTTTCAATCAATTTTAATATGAAGGCAAGAAAATATGAGAGATAAAATCATACGAAATTACATTATGACATGAGAAAACAACTTTGAAATTATTAAGCAATATCATTAGTCACACCTTAACATGGGAAATATAGGTTGACTACTAATTCTTCCAATGTAATCATAATATCAACAATAGCATACAAAACATTGTACCATCAAGGGCGCTCATAACATTAAAGAGAAATGTTACTTGTACTAATATGCAAGACTCATAATCATTAACAAACTACCAAGTATTTATGTCTAAATCTTGAATACGAATATAAGGAAAGATAAGGATATCAATACCCTTCAACTCAACTCATTCTCCCCTACTTAGGGTAAAGCCATCTTCAAGGTCTCATACTTCAAATACCACTATTCCTCTCACAAGGTGGAACTCATACTACCCTTAACTCCGGCACATCAATACTAAACATCAACCTCAAAAGTCAAGCATAAAACCCTACATTTTGAATTCAATCTAGAAAAACGCCCTTAAGGATCACATCACTCAGCTCTTAGGCATCACATATCTTAACTCATAGAATATAGTCCCTTATTTCTCACTACATTACCACATTCTTTCAACACTCCTCAAATTTACACCTTAGTTCTTCAATAATCATTTAACACAATCATAAGTTAACTCATTTTCCTCCAAAAAGGACTTCATTCAACCATTTTAACTCTTACCATGATTAGAACTACATAACCATACAATTTCACATTATAATACTTCCAATCTCATAAATCACACATAACCATAAATGGCATTACATCACAATCATCAAAACTCATCTTCATATCTACTCTTCTAGCCAAAAACTATCATAAGAATCAAAACTAATTTCTCTCTCTTTCAAACTTAGAAACATCTCCCCTTCTGAGCAATAATATCTAGAAGACAACTAGACAAGGGAAAATAAGAGAAAGACCTTATGGAGTTAATTTCTATGGCACTATGCAAGAGTATTGATGAAAGTGAAATTCTGTCGTCCTATATCCTCTCACTCATGGGTGTGTCACTTTCACATCTGAGAATATTCCCTATACATAACCAGAGTCATTGTCCTCTTTGAGGACTAAGACTTGCCTCTTAGTTTACATTATTCCATTTATAGGTAAATTTAGCGAAAAATTTAAAAAATTCATCGAGGTTTACATAGACCTCTATATGCACATAGTATATACATATCGAGTATATATAGATCCTTCGTATAGGAAGATTACTTAGTCTTCTATTTTTATTGCACATAAGAATATAATGTATAACATAGTTATAATAGTCGTTTCATCTCATAACCATCTAATAATAGTGTAATAACTTGGGCATAACCCATACATAAAAGTAAGAATGCCTCACATGGGCTATACAATGTTTAACACTAAATGGAATATAAAGAAACATATATGTCTTAAACTCAAAACAACTCCATTAATTAAATAGTGGCATCGCCGTCAGAAAGTGAGGAACTACCTTACTTGGATGATCAAGAGATCCAAGCCTTCTACAAGTCCTCTTCAAAAGCACTTCAACAACCGGAACCTAAAATGTTCAAAAAAAGAAAGAAATGGTGTTAGTCACCACTTTTACTCTGAAATCATGCTAAGAAAAGGAACATTTCATAAAGTATGCACTTTTCATTTAAAAACATTTATGTACATTCAATAAGACCATCTTAACCAATAAAGAATGTTCATTAAGTAAAGCCATGTACATCAAAAGATCAACAACATCAAGTTTGGTCAAGTCAACATGCATAGCATACAGTTTTATACATAACCAAGCTACTCTATCATCAAGTCATAGTAATAACATGCATGTATAAGAGTACATTTCAACATAACCAAAGAAAGAAAACTAACCATGAACCCCTATCAAGTCAACTAGTGCAATAACCAAATAATGCCCTATTACCTTACTCAATCAAGTAACCCAACCAGAATCATCACTAACATCCTACTTCACATATCATAACATTTAAGAGTACATAGAATCATAATTTAACAATGTACACCAACACATATTCATAAATGACACCAATAAACATATAATATCAACAATGTGCAAGTTCATCATATACATATCATATACCATCATAACATATTCATACATAAGAACATCATCCAAAGACTCCCTTCAGGTCTAACTAGTGCAACGTTTAGGTAGAGTCCCATACCCCTGCCTAGTCTAAGATAAACCCCTTAGGTCATCTTAGTTAGAGTTCAGTCCTTTAGTTCATTTTACCTTTTAGGAACATCTTTCCCTAACTTACATAGACTACATGAGCTAATATGGAATACGGTGTCATGGAACCGTACACCAAAAGAAGACGGACTAATTAACAAAATAGTACCAAAACATAAACATAGCAACTACGTGGATCCACTAGATCGTATTCCTACTGGGGCAACATAGTTCAAGAACTAGGAGATATAATTATGACCCTCTGTATGCTATATGCATTATAGTCTCCAATCTCAAGAGTATATTAGTGATCCTACCTTTCCTATGTGAGAAGGGACACTCCTCACTCTACTTCACTTGGTGCTAAGCTAGAGTCCCTTTTGAAATGCCTTTAATGTTTTTATCAATTATTATAACTTATTGTAGGTCATAGGGTCTAACCCTTGTATATTCATCATCATCATAGCTCATTAAGAAACGCATGAGTATTGTCCTTTCATTACAATTCAAATAGGTTAGGTTATCACATTAACATCTTAATATCATGATAAGGCACATTTGGTAAATCAATCACCATCCTTATAACATTTACATCTTAATCTAACACCTCACAAATTATAGTGAAGACATTTCAATTAAACATCATACCACCTTATCAATCCTAATACAAGGCATACTCTAATACAACATTATGAATTAATCAGAATTAACCACAATTTCAAGTAAAGGATAGCGATCATAACACTTACAAAGTCTCCTTCATAGTTCATCATCAAGGTCTTACCACAAACCCTCAATGCAACTCAATTTGGGTATACATCATCATAAGGCAATAACCAATATAATCACAACTCTAGAAGAATTACTACGTCACAATTCAATACTAGATCATATCTTAAAACAAGATACTTAGGTCAATACACAACATACTTCATATCCTAGATTATCTTTTAATGAACTAGCATGAAAATACTACAAATAACCCTAATTCATTCATTATTATCACAACAACATCATCTAGTAGTAATTCAATTAATAACCAAGTAAATTGAACCAATATAGCCTAAATCTTATTAAGATCATAACCTAGGGTTAAGGGGTAAGGGTCATCCTCTACAAACTAGGTTAAACCATGAAGACATATCATAATTAGGTTAGAATACATGTCAATCTATTAACATTATCGGAAATAAATGTAACAACCCTAAAAATTAATAAGTTATGAAATGCTTAATGTGTCAAGAATGCCTGCAATTAGACCAAGTTTCACAGGGACTGATATGCATAGAACTAGACCTCAAAAACATTACTACGTCTAAGCCAACTAACTTGGGGAGTTAGTTGAGCTTGGAAAGGTTGAAACCAGATATATAGGGTTCTTGAAAACGAAGATTTAATCGAATGAGTCTTTACCAGACTGAAAAAGAGGAAATCTTAAGTTTTGAGGGTCCAGGAGTAAAATGGTCTTTTCCAGGACAAGGGTAGTATCATAATTACCCTAAGGAATAATTAATTAATTAGTTAATTTAATTAAAAAATCGGTTTCATTTGGGTAGACCCGGAATGACCCGTTTTCGCAAAACGTTGTCACCCGTGTTTGAGCCCCAATGGAAGCAACAAATTGGTGATTTATTTTATATTTCAAATCTTATTTTTTAAGGGCAAAATGTCCTTTCAAGTATAATTAAATAAATCATATTATAAGTATTAAGGAGATTCCTAAATTAACTAAGTCATTACCTAAGCCTAAACAACTTCACATGTGTCACTCTATCACGTCTATCACATCCTCATGTTCAAACTCTATTGTTTTCTCTGTGCCAATTAACGTGAAGAATATCGAAAATTATAAAAAGTTATTCACACTTGAAGAACTCATAAAAAAAATCTCGGAAAGTAAGCTAATCAAAAACGTTAAGGCAAGGGGAACTTCCGTCGAGTTGCTGGTGTAAACTTGAGGGTGAGTTTGAATGGTTTTGAGAAAGGTTTGGGAATAAACTTAATGGTTGAACATCAATTAGGTAGTGTTTTCTTTTCTCTTGTTCCCTTTCCAAGAGACCCCTTAAGGTTCAAGATATCATTTCGAAAACTAGGGTTTGTACGTTGCATGTCTCCCTGCCACTGACCCTTCCCATTGAATTATAGGTTGGTTATGATTGCTGGTACAAGTGAGATAATGTGTTTTAGATGTTTTATTGTTCAAGTAATGGCATGTTCGGGATTGATGTGATATTGAATATGGTTTTTTTTTGGTTCCGAAATCATGCGAAAAAGTGATGTGTGTGTGCACGTGTGGAAGTGAACTTATTCAATGTTGGCGGTGTGCAATGTCCATTTTTAATTCTTGTTAAGCAAACTTTAAAAATGGTCTAAGAATTTCCTTAAGAGTTCAAGGTTGGAAAGGAGAGGAGCGAAGTAATTAAGATAATAAAGTGAGGCTGTGGGCACTCGATCCCACAACCTCAATTCCAAAACACCTAGTTAAGCAAACTTTAATTAAAAATAAAAGTAAGGAGGCTGTGGGGATTCGAAGCCACAATCTCACAGCCTTACCGAATTTAAAATTTAAATAGGGGCTTGGGGGATTCGAAATCCACAACCTCCCGATTCCCATCATATAATGAATCAAATAAAAGAGGTTGTGGGGTTTGAATCCCACAACCTCTAATTTCGGCCAAATGGGACTCTATAGTGAATTTTTAAATAAAAAATACCGGGGTTGTGGTGGGGTTCACCCACCCTCCGGCCGATTAATAGGAAAACCAAGTGAAACTCATGATAAACGATTTTAAAGTTGGGGTTCGTCTAGAGTCCCAATTTCATGGAGATGCAACAATAAACTCATAAAACTGTATAAAATGTTGTCACGTGATTCGAACTTGGGTTTCCTTGACCAAACTTCTGTATCGATACATAAGTCATACGTGAAATAAATATAAGAGAATAATGCCACCTACTTAGTTCAAAATCATGATCTTGGAATATATACAAGATACATAAGTTTTGTACCTACATAATCTTTGGAAGATATGATTCACTTAATAACTATCATAACAGCCTCAGGGTTTGTGTGTATGAAGACTCATAGCTACATATGTTTTACAAGAAAGTGAACTTAGATGTAGTATGAAATGATATACCCCTATATGGGTTAGTAAAGATCCGTGAAAACACCACAAATGGCCAGTGCATTGGCATATGATGAAATAACATTTACGTAAAAAAAAAAAAAGGTTATGAAGAGAACATGTTCTAATGTTAATTATATGGTGACACATGATATAAGGGCTAAGTGTAATAGCATAATAATAATCTCAAATGAGCCTCATAATGTTTACCAGCGTACTCACCCAGAGTGTGTATCAATGAAAGAGATCAGACTCTATAAAACTATACTGCGCACCGATAGACGCTGCCATGACATATGAGTTTGAATGTAATTGAACTTTATATTGAGCGGCAACGATAGACCTATAGCGCGGTGTGACTCTTTTGGGAAGGCGGAAGGTTCACCGTAACTCTCATTAGATGAGATTTGTCCGGTGTCGGTGGAGGTGCCGGTAGAGTCTCGCTTTATATCTCCTAGTGCGGGTCGAACCTGTACTGGCCAATATAGGGATCTAGCAGGCTCAATCCCAATGTATGCAGTATATATTTGGGTCACTTTGGCCTGTGGTTACACCTCTTTTCGGTGTGGGGTTTCATGACACTGGATTTCATGATGATCACATGATCTATTCGGTTAAAGTTAAAGTTCCCTATTAATGAATGAGGTCAGCCTTAAATGATGCACATAATGAAATGAATGATACCAAAGGTGTTAGAATAGGATAATCAAGAGGTGAGCTAGGCTTAAGTATTGACACTAGGTCATTCTTGATCATTGCAGAACGAACCCTATGAAAGTCATTAAAACGCTCCTCCTATGTATAGATTGTGGTTACACTAGACTATGGGAGGGGGTGTGAAGTGGTTGTATACTGAGGTGTAAGTACGTATGAATGATGAAGCAGACTCTGTGTTTGCTAAAGAAGGCTCCTAGTTGAGTCCCTCTATTGAGCCCATCATTTTTGGATGTTGTTATGTTAAGGACCTTGATTCCAAGTCTCATGGCATATTAATGAATAATATGAAATAAGCTACGTGTTATATGCTATATGATATGTGTGCTATATGTATGATATCGTATGTTGTGGGTGCAATATGAAAAGTATGATGATGTATGTTATTCTCATGGCATTACTTTCTAATCTGAACCTAGAAATCTCACTGACTTTACTAATCTAAATTCGGAAAGCTCACTAACTTTACTAATTTAATTTTGGAAAGTTCACTAACTTTCGTAATCCTTATTTGGCAAGTCCGCTAACTTGACTTTCCATAATCATGTTGTTACAAAAGAGCTATTCTTTCTCATGCATGTCCTTGGTTTGTGCTTGCATTTACCAATACTTAGTACAAGTGTGTACTAACCCTATACAACTCTACAATTTGAGGTGCAGGCACAGGTGGACGCTAGAGCTACATGTTCACGCTGAAACTATCCGGACGTGGAGCGTTCATCTGGAATTGGTAGGCCCTTATGCTTTAGAGGACGGTTTCCCATTATTTTCTAGCTTAGTTATAGGATTGAGCTAGTGGAGTATGTTCCACTAGCATTTCTTTCCACTTTTATTCAGACATTGTATTGGTACCATTTTGGCAAGTATACTTTTAATTCTATATTAAACTATGTCTTTCATTTGACGATATTAATGTTAAGATGGTTTATGGTGAAAAATTATGAATCTAATAGAATTATTAGTATGTATGTTAAGAAACAAAAAGTTTCAAATTTCCGCTAAAATTAACCTACATGAAGTAAGAAGTACATAAGTCGGCTTGTCTGCGACCTCTAGAGACACGAAGCAGTCTCTTTCTGTTTTCCTAGACGCGTGTCATGACAAGGAATCATAAACAAATCAATTCATACCATCATTTCTTATTGGATGAAACCCACTTAAAAATCATGTTGGAAATCACTTTGATGGAACCCTTTGAGGAAAGAGATCTCAAAGGTTAATATGATCCCATATCTAACTAATTTATGAAAATTAATGGAAGAAATTTATAACTTGAAGCCCTTACACCCTCTCCTGGATTGATCTTCATTGGTGTCTTCAACTAGAGAGAGGAAGAAGAGAGAATGAAGAGAGTTTTGTTTTGTGAGTTGTGATTAGTCTAATAGGGTAGGGGTCTTTATATGGGGGTTAATTAACCTAGTTAGACTTAACTAATCCTCTAAATAAATACCTAACCCCTTAAATTAATTAATTTGAGTTAGTTGAAAGCATACAGAAAAATTGCAGACCCCATCAACGAGACCACGATCGACGGATCATTGGTTAGTCAATGACCAACACCCCCTTCCGTGCTACACATCTGTCGTCTTGGTCAGAAAAAACAAAAAATGACCCGTTTATGATTTTTTCTAATTGACCATCGATGGTGGAACCGACGCCCCATGTATTCAGCAACAGCCTGTTTGTGGCATCCGTTGGTTGCACTGCCTTGTGTAGTCCTTTGACCCCAAACGCAAGGGTCCTCCTAAAGGGCCCTTGGTTGGTCCTTGGGGAGTTGTACCTTTACGTTTTGACCATGAATAAACATAAACACATGTTGTACACCCTTCCATAAATTTTCATCATTTTTCGATTTCTAAAAGCTAGTCAAATAGGCTAAGGCATGCTAGTACCTCCTTGAACTAGTTTCCGGACTTCATGGACGTTCTTGAACGTTTTTGATTCTAGACTTCCTAAATGACTTATATTCATTAAAATGGACCTTAAAACAGTGTCTAGACCTAATGACACTTATGTTAGGCTCTAGGACACGTCTTGGATTTTCAATGTTTTTACATTATTCCCCTTTACGAACATTCATTCCGGAATGACACTAAAAATCTTTGGAAGGAAGGAATAGACAAAAGACTAGCAGCCCAACCTACAACAATACGTAACAACAGCAACATATCACTTACACTAGGAAATTCTAAACATCGATTACCACACATAGGGCTCAAAATTACATTATGTGGAATATCCTTCTCACAACAAGAAGACTTCAACATAGACCTTATGAGTCAATTATGACCATGTTTAACTTACTAACATGCCACATATTATTTAATAAAGACTCACCATATCAAAACTCACAACATAACTCAAAACAATCCAAAGAGCAAAATTTCATGTCCAAATACACTGTGGAAAATGCACAATTTCATTTGCAAAAGTTCACTTAATATCAAAACAACTTCAATTTTAATCATTATTTTCATTGTTAGTAAGAATTACTAACCTTAGTTATCAAATATATGAGGGTAACGGGACTTCATGTCGGCCTCGTTCTGCCATGTTTCACCCTTAACTAGGTGATTTTTCCAGAACACCTTTACAGGAGTCACCTCCTTATTCCTCAACTTTTTTACTTGCCTACCAAGGATTTGAGCAGGAACTTCCTCATAAGATAGTTTATCGTTCACACCAAGACCCCTAAATAGGAAAACTAGACTGTGATCACCCTACACTTGTTAAGCATGGAAAACTGGAGACCGGAGGAACAGAGTGTGAGTACGGAAGTATAACACTCGACATTACCCCGAGTCGCGCGGCCAGCTGTAGGGCAAGGTGGGGGGGGGAGTATGAAGAGGCGAAGTGGATAGGTGTAGTCAGATGGGGGAGTGGCACGAGAAATGGTGGGTGATGTAGTGTTGTAGAATATGGGGGGGGGGTGGGGGAAAAGCAAGGGTGTTATAGAAAGGAGATGGAGTGAGTATGGTGTGAGGTAGCAGACTGTTAGAGACAAGGGTGGGGAGTGAGTGGTTGAAGATATTCAGATTGGAAAGAAGGGGAGGTCATATAGAATGTAGGGAGTTGGGTTGGCTTGTGATGTGTGGTGGCGTAGGTGCGGGGTAAATTGTTTACTGGGGATGGGGAGATAAGGGTGTTAGAAGGATTCGTCGTGTGGGGGGATGGGGAGGGGTGTGGGAATGTGGGGGGATAGGGGGAGGGGTGTGGATGGGGTGTAAATGGGGAAGAGAATGATGAACCGAACAAAATTAACTAGAAAGTTTCAATTCATAGGAAACCTTACCAACCCTTTGCAAAATTTCATAGGGATTCACATAACGAGGACTCAACTTCCCTTTCTTAACAAATATCACCACCCCTTTCATAGGAAAAATTTTCAAATACACTTTATCACATTCTTCAAACTCTAAATCACTTCTCCTATGATCGACATATGAATTTTGCCGACTATAGGTTGTTTGCAAGCGATCCCATATAATATGAACTTTCTCCAAAGTCTTATAAATAAAATCGGAAACAAGAAGGAAGTCTCACCCATTTCATACCATCCAATAGGAGACCTACACCTCCTACCATACAAGGTTTCATAAGGAGCTATAAATATAGATGGATAAAAACTATTATTGTAAGCAAACTCCACCAAAGGAAATTTTTTATCCCAATTCTCCTTGAAATCAATAATACAAGCCCTAAGCATATCCTCAAGGGTTTGAATAGTATGCTATGCTTGACTATCCGTTTGGGGATAAAAAGAGGTACTTAACTGTACCTTAGTACCCAACCCTTCGTGGAATGACCTCCAAAACCTAGATGTGAATTGTGCACCCCGATCCGATATGATGGATAACAGAATACCATGGCGACACACAATCTTATCTATAAAGATATTTGCATAATCTTTCGCCGAATAAGTATACTTGATGGGAATAAATTGAGGGGACGTGGTCAAACTATCCAAAACCATCCATATAAAGTCGTATTGCCTTTGAGTCCGAGGCATACCTACTATAAAATACATATTGATGTCTTCACACATCCATGTTGGAACATGGAGTTCTTGTAGTAAGCCACCCGACTTTTGATATTTGGCTTTCACTTGTTGGCAATTCGAACACTTAGCAACAAATTCTTCTATGTCCTTCTTCAACCTTCCCACCAAAATATTTCCCTAAGGTCATGATATATTTTTGTCAAACCCATATGATTGGTGTAACGGGACCCATGGGCTTCATCAAGGATCCGGTTCCTCAATCGATCTATATTGGTAATACACAATGATCCTTGGTACGTCAAAATATCATCCTCCCTTAAGGAGAATGACTCATTTTTCTTGTTAAGAACCGATTACTTCAACTCCATCAATGACCGATCAAGGTGTTTTATAGACTTCAGCTCAACTACCAATGATGACTCAGAGTTATGATGGACCATAAAACCACCATTCGGAGAATCTTTCAACCTTACACCCAATCTAGACAACCTATGAACATCTCTAACTTCGTCTTTCCTGACTTCATCTAGATGAGACACATAACCCATCAATAACCTAATTAGAGAAATCGTAACCACATTGGCCTTGCCGGGTTATAGAAAATTCTCATGTTATAATCTTTCAAGTATTCCAACTACCTTCATTGTCTGAGATTCAACTCCTTTTGGGTAAAAACATATTGGAGACTCTTATGGTCGGTATAAATATCAACATGGACACCATACAAGTAATGTCTCCATATTTTCAAGGCAAATACTACGGTTGCTAATACAAGGTCATGAGTTGGATGGTTTTTGTCATGCACCTTTAGTATCCTAGAAGCATAGGTGATTACATTCCCATGCTGTATAAGAACACACCATAAACCTACTTGGGATGCGTCACAATACACAAGGAAACACTTTGTACCCTCGGGTAAAGTCAACACCGGAGCGGATATGAGCCTATCTACCACGTCCCGAAAGTACACCCTAGAAGTTAGGGGGAACCCTCGATTCCTGGCAAGGCATACTTGACTCTCTAGGGTCTTGTACAAGCCCTTTAACTATCGTTCATTATATAAGACATAAAAAGCAGTGCGGAATTAAAACTTTTAACGAGTAAATTAATAAAAAGGGAAATCTTTCAAAAATATTTAAGACAATATCATCAACACAATCTAACTTATAGACACGACATAATTAACATAGGGACACGACCCTTTACATTTCAAAGATATACATAATAAGTCTTTAAAAAGAAAAACAAGAAAGGAGTATGCCCTCGAATATACGAGGACATGCTTTGTCTTCAGAGGAACTTTCACACGATTCGCCTTCAAACATCCAAAATCTTCCAACCTATAATTATTTTATAGAAAATTATGGAGTTAGTACAAAACAATGCACTAAGTATGACATATGCAAAAACATGAAAAAAGGGACATTTTAGTAAAATAACATTTTCATGCCAATTAAGTAATACATTCAAGAATATAGAAGCAAAACATCATAAGGAACATCATTTAACACTTAGATAAGGTTCCAAATATGTTTACCCAAAGGAAGCAAATTAATGTAAAGAAACCAAAAGTTACCGTGAACTCCTTAAACCTTTATAGTGAACTAAAATAATTCAAAAGTAGTGAACTTCCAAAGTATTGGCAATGAGGAATAGCATCATTTCCGTCAGAGTTTACCTTCCAAGGTCATCTGAAGACTCACTAAGGTAAGACATGAAGAAAATACACATATACCTTCTTCAATACACACGAAAGTGACCCTCAAGACTTCCTCCCTTTCGGCATACTCACCTCGGGCTAACAAGCACCCACTCAATGAAAATACAACAGAAGAACACCCAAAAACACACCAAGAATTCCCTTTCGGAATTCTTCTTAGTGAAATAAGTAAATAGCATCCCATACCACCACCTACCCTAAGTAGTGCACTCTTTTAAAAGACATGGCACCAAGACTCCCCTTTCAAAAGGTCCAACCTAGTGCAATGGATAGAAAGTGTCCCATACCACCACCTACCCTATCCCCTTTCGGATTTCTTACCTAGTGCAATGGATAAATTGCGTCTCAGTCCACCACCCACCCTAAGTAGAACACTCATTTAGAAGACTTAGCACATTAGTTTCTTTTGTGGGTGTTAGCTTGACCTACATAGACCATGAGAGATAGACATGGAATCCCTATATTAATCCCTATCGTATAAGGGATACTCGCTTGCCTAGAATGAGGTCATTATCTTAGCTTTTACATGGCTTTCCCAAAAGCTACACCTATGGGGGTGCATAGTTACGGTATAAGGAGATTGCTAGTAAGTAACTAATTTTCTACTAACGAGGAGTACTCATCTCAAGAGGTACATTGGAACACAACATCTCAAAACTCACAAAGTGTATCTACCTATTCTTCATATCCTCTCGGTGCTAGGCATAACTTCCCCGGATTCTAAACATGATAAAGTGTAGGTTAAGGATAACTAGTGAACACCACATCTCAACTAGCGAAGGGCGTTCATCCTCTAACATATATTATAAAGCTCATGGGATGTAGTGGGGTTGCTACTAAACACTTAATCTCAACATACGAACAGTGTTCACTAATAAAATCCCCTTAGGACTTATCTTAGATTCATTCATTCATTCAAGTGTGAGTGTGTGTACATGTAAGCACACCTTTCACATAAGCTTCATTTCATTTACAACTTCTATACATAATTATACCTTCATTCATCACATCACACACTTTATATTCTTCACATAATCATATAATTCCTTTATACATAATACTTAACATATGTCTCATAATAATTTTCATAAAACAATCAACAAGAATAACTTCATTCAAGCATACACTTTAGTGTACTTCACATAATCACTTCATAAGTCACATTTAACAATTATGGCTTATTTATCTTCTTACATATTATAGAAAGACTTTATAGCCTCATTCAGAATAAACTAGTAACTTTACATTCATACAATTAAAGTAAACACTGCCACCAAGAAGGTGGACAATACCACTCAAGAGCATTTCCAAAATAAAGCTAAACAACATAATCAACTTACCCTTTCATAAAAGTTTTCATCACCTATAAAATTTAACAAAATAATTAATCATATTAAATCCCTTTGGGAAGTAACTAACCCACAATATCAATCATAAGATAACAAAACTCAAAGACTACCAATTCATGCTCATATAACCCATTTCTTAAGTCAAATTTTGATGAAAATCTTTAACATGATTTCATTGATGTTTTAGCCTTAAAATCATCAACTAACATTAGAAACATCACTATTAAGTCAGTAGAAACGTTTACATGCAAGACCCATATTTAGAGTTGAAGATTGAAGAAACAAGGTGTAAGATTCTTTTTGAAAATTCATTTGAAGGAACTCCTTAAAAAGAAGAGAGTTCAAGGATGGATACCATACCTCACATTTAAGAAATACCTACGATTTTTTATGAGGAAACGACCATCAACAACCATCCTAGAACTTCTTGACTTCTAGCAAACATGGAGACTTGGGAGAAAATTATAAGGGAGAAGGGTTTTTGGTTCTAGGAAGAGGGGTCTAAAAGGAGGTCTTAGAGATTAAAACACCTTAATATATATAATAAACCGTAAAATAAACGTCCTAGGTTCATAAAAGACTTGGGGTGAATTTACCAAACACCCCAAGCGAAGGCAGATTTTTCACAGCATTTGAAGTCCTCACAGACGAGACCTAACCAAATGACCGTTTGTCCATCAATGGACCGTCGGTGGGGTCTCGTGTATTGAGACTTATTTCCAAATGGAGACTTCACAACCTAACTTTAAGGTACAATTGACGGACCAATACAACGGCCAATTGGTTGACATGCTGGCCATTGTTTTTGTCTTGTTAATGGTCATTGCTTAGGCAGTTTTGGTCGAACTCTTGGTCCCTTCTCTAGGGCCCCTTGTGGGTCCTAGGTGGGGTAGTGCCCAGACGTTAAAATTTTAAAGTAAATAATCTAGGTCTTAGTAAAATCCCACATCAATTTCAAGCAAAAATAACATATAAAACTCACTCAAACCCTAAAAACACAAGTACTTTCTAAGGCACACCTTCCTAACGTCATGGACATTATTAGTCGATTGACCTCCACAATTAAAAAAAATCACACACAGCCTAATAAAAATAAAGTGACTCAATTTAACTCATTTTAGCACAAAATTAACTCAAGAAACACTCACGAGGATCTAGTTCACCGTAGTTCATTTTGGGCCGTTACATTCTCCACCACTTTGAACAACATTCATCCTCAAATGACACAAAAACTTTAAGGAAAAAAAGGACTCACTTAAAATCACATAAAACATTACAATTAATTCTCAAACACACAAATCAAGGAATGAACTAAAAAGGAGCATCATTTCACATTTTCAAACACTAGCAACAAAAGCAACTTTTGCGAAGCTTCACAATCTTCAAAACTCACCCTTAACCTTGTTTTATGCAGTCACTACCTTATCCAACATTAAACATTCTTATATAAAATATCCTTCCACACATTTAAACTTCAATCAAAGGCAAGACAAATTTTCTCAAATTGCAAAATTTTTACAGTGAATATTCACTGTAACACAGCCAAACTTAACAAAATCAAAATTTCATTCTTTGAGAAATCCATCAAGAGGGCATGATCATATGAAGTATAATACCATATAAACTCATATAATAACACATTGAAACCATAATTTATGAAAAATGCAATTTTCTCACAAATTTGGACTCCTTCTTCACTGTGTCACATGCTTAGAATTTCAATAATGCACCTTTCCAGCAACTTTAACAAGATGTCATGAAACTATGAGGGACAAAACCACACTTACTCCAAAGACACTTGGTATGTTTCACTTAGTGCAATGTGAGAGTAGCATCCCATACTACCACTCCTACTTAGTGACCCTTAAGGATTCTCTTGTACTAAGTACATTACATGCCATTTTACTCAACATTCATTCTCCCACTTAGGGTAAAGCCGTCTTCAACGTCTCACACTTCAAAGCACAATTATGCGTCTTCATAAGGTAGGTACTCACACCACCCCCTTCTCATGCACATAATGATTAAACATCAACCTTATAAGTTAAGAATAAATACTTCTGTTTATTTAGATTGAAGCCTAAACAAATTCTCTTAAACATCACTTCGTTCAACTCGTAGGCATCACTTCACTAAATTTCATGGAACAAAACTCCCTTACTAGTTATTCATACCTCATTTACTCCTTAGTGTAAACCTACACAAGAACCTCATCCAAATTACAAGGAAAACTATCCAACATTCACCACACAAGAGGGATGCCCTCAACTCCTAAAAAATATCCACATTTTTTTAACACTCCTCAAATTTACACCATAAAGCATTTACCATTCATTGAACATAATCACAAGATAACTCATTTGCTCTCATAGGAACTTTATTCAATCATTATAATACTTAACATGCTTAGAACTACATCATCATAATGTTTCTCATCACAACACTTCCAATCTCATAATTCATACCTATCCATAAATTGCATCACATCACAAATTTTCAAAATTCACCTTCACATCTACTCTTCTAGCCACAAAACCATCGTAACATCAAAACTTACCTTTTTCTCTCCCTCAAACTTAAAAACATCTCCCCTTCCAAGAAATCACACCTAGAAGAAAACCGGACAAGGGAAGACAAAGAGAAAGGCCTTATGGAGTTAAGTTCTACGGAATGATTCAATAGTACTGAAGAAATGCAACTGCTATCGTCCCTATAAACTCTTGTCCATGGAATTTGACAAAACGACTCCACCATGACCAAGATACTACTAGGCCGTGCTTGTGATCTTTTAGACCCTAAAACTATTTTTCAATAACCTTATGGTCCCTAATTCCAGTCCTTCTGGTCCACTACCCTAAAGTACCCCTTCCTATACAAGTTTACGGAGAACCCTCGGTTTGTGGCAAGGTGTACTTTACCCTTTAGGGTCTTGTACAATCCCTTTAATTATTCTTCATTACATAAGAGATGAAAAGTAGTGCGAAATTTAAACTTTTCATGAATAAATTTATAAAAAGAGAAATCTTTCATAAATACTTAAGACAATCTCATTGTCACAAGCCATCTTAAAGAAACAACATAATTAACTTAGGGACACGACTCTTTACATTTTAAAGAGATAGATAATGAGTATTTAAAAAGAAAACTAAGAAAGGACTATGCCCTTGAATATATCATGACATACTTTGTCTTGAGAGGAACTTTCTCAAGATTTGCCTTCAAAACACAAAAAGCTTCCAACCTATACTTATAGTATAGAAAAGTATGGGTTAGTACAGAACAATGCACTAAGTATGGCATATGCAAAACCACGCAAAAAGGGAAATTTTAGTAAAATAACATTTTCATGCTAATTAAGTAAAACATTCAAGAATATAGAAGAAAAACATTATAAGGAACATCATTTAACACTAAGATAACGATTCCAAAAAAATTGAACCAAAGGAAGCAAATTAAAGTAAAGAAACCAAAAGTTACAGTGAACTCCTTAACCTTTATAGTGAACAAAAATGACTCAAAAGTAGTGAACTTCCGAAGTATTTCCAATGAGGAAAAAACATCATTTCCGTCGGAAATTCCCTTCAAAGGTCATTCTAAGATTCACTAAGGTAAGACATGATGAAAATACACATATACATCCTTTAATACACACCAAAGTGAAACTCAAGACTTCCTCCCTTTCGACATACTCACCTTGAAATAACAAGCACCCACTCAATGGCAATACAATAGAGGAACACCCAACAACATACCAAGAATTCCCTTTAGAAATGCACACTTAGTGCAATGAGTAAATGGCGTCCCATACCACCACTAATCCCATGTAGTACACTTTTTTAGAAGACTTTGCACCAAGACTCCCCTTTCGGAAGGTCCTACCTAGTGCAATGGATAGATATCATCGTATACCACCACCCACCCTAAGTTGTACGTTCTTTTAGGAACCTTATAGTTCATTCAATTCAAATAAGGCTCCCCAAGACTCCCCTTTCATATTGCCTACCTAGTGCAATGGATAAATAGCATCCCATTCCACTACCTACCCCAAGTAGAACAATCCTTAAGATGTATTATCATATTCAACTTTTTGTAGGAGTTAGCTTAATCGAGGTAGACCATGAGAGCTACACATGGAATCCCAATATTAACTCCTATCGTTGAGAGGGGAGTTGATCCTCACTTGCCTAGACTTCGAGTGTCATTCTCTAGATTTTTACTGGATTTCCCAATAGTTACACCTATAACGGCCACATAGTTAAGGATAAGATATTGCTACTAAGTAACGAATTGGGAAGGAGAAGGTCATTCTTTACTAACAAGAGTAAACGCATCTCAAGAGGTATATTGGAATACAACATCTCAACTCACGAAGTGTAACCACCCTCTTTCATGTCCACTCGTGCATTGGCATAACTTCCCATGGTCCTAAACATTTAACTATAGGTTAAGGATAACTAGTACACCACATCTCAACTAACGAATGCCCTTCATCCTCCAACCGATCCTAGAAAGCTCATGGGAGTAGTGGTATAGCTCTAACACATCATCTACTAACGAAGAGTGTTCAACCCACCCAACCTCCCCTTAGGCTTATCTTAGCTTCATTAACTTATCCAGGTAAGTGTGTGTGTCATGTGAGTACACCTTGGCCACATAATCTTCATTTCATTTATATTTAACTTCTAAACATACGTAGACCTTCATTCATCACATTACACACTTTACATGCTTCACAGAATAATATAAGTCCTTCATACAAAATCCTTAACATACTCATCATAACAAGTTTCATTAAATAATCAACAAGAATAACTTCATTCAAGAATACACTCTAGTCTACTTCACATAATTACTTCATAAGGCACATTTAAAAAGAATGGCATATTTATCATCTTACTTCTGATAAAAATCCGTAATAGACTCATTCGCAATAAAATAATAACTTTACATTCATATAGTGCAATTAAACACCGCCACCAAGAAGGTGGACCATACTACTCAAGAGCATTTCAAAATTAAAGCTAAACAATAAAACCAACTTACCCTTTAATCCATGTTTTCATCAGATATAATATTTTACTCTATAATTAATCATAATAAAGCCCTTTGGAAAGTAGCTACACCACAATATCAACTATAAGAAAACAAAAATCAATGACTACCAATACATGCTTATGTAACCCATTTCTTAACTCAAAATTTGATGAAAATATTTAACATGATTTCGTGAAGTTTTAACCTTAAAATCATTAATTAACATTAGAATAATCATTATTAAGTCATTATAAATGTTTTCATGCAAGACCAATATTTAGAGTTGAAGATAGAAGAAATTAGGGTTGAAGACCCTTTTTGAAAATTCATTTAAAGGGACTCCATGAATGGAAGAGAGTTAAAGGATCAATATAATACCTCACATTGAATAAACACCAATGATTTTGATGAAGAAACGACCATCAACAGCCCTACTAGAACTTCTTGAATTCTCGCATCATTGGAGACTTGAGAGATAATTCTAAGGGAGAGGTTTTTAGGGTTTTAGGAAGAGAGGTCTAAAATGAGGTATTAGGATTTATAACATGTTAATATATCTAATAAACCTTGAAAAAACTTCCTAGGTTTATAAAAGACTTGGGGTGAATTTACCAAACACCCAAAGACAAGGTAGATGTTTCACAGCATTTGCAGGCCTCACAAATGAGACCTAACCAATGGACCGTCTGTCCATCAACGGATCGTTGGTGGGGTCTCATGGGTTGATTCGGTCCTATAGATGTACCAAGACAATAGGTCGTTCTTTGAAAAACTGGCCTTTCTTTTGGTCACGTTGGTGGACATTGCCTAGGCAGTTTTGGTCCATGTCTTGGGCCTTCTCTAGGGCCCCTTATGGGTCCTAGGTAGGGTCGTTTCAAGACGTTAAACCACTAAAATAATCCATCGAGTCTTAGGAGTATATCACATAAATTTCAAGAAAAAGGAACTCATAAAACTCACTCAAAAACCTCAAGACACACAAGTACTTTCTAAGGCACACCTTTCGAACGTCATGGACGTCCTTAGTCGATTGACCTCCAAACGTAACCAAACTTCACAAACTTCCTAAGAAAAATAAAGTAATTGAATTTAAATAATTTAAAAACAAAATTAACTCCAGAAACACTCACCAGGCTCCAATTCACCTAGTTCATTTTGGGGCGTTACTTTATCTTTCAAGATTTGGAAGCTTCTCTCACATGCCTACGACCATTTAAACTTCTTACTCTTCTTGGTAAAAGTAGTCAAGTGAGATGCAATGGATGCAAATATGTCCAAAAACCTCCGATAATAACCCTCTAGACCCAAGAAACTCCTAATGTCGGTTTGATTCAATGGTCTAGGACAATTTTTCACCACCTTGATTTTTCATAGATCAACTTAAACTCCCTAACTATATATAATATGACCAAGAAATTCCACCGAACTCAACAAAAAGTCACACTTGCTATGCTTAGAATATAATTTATTCTCCGTAAGCACTTGCAAAACCACCCTTATAAAGTTCATGTGATCACCCTCATTTTTCGAATACACAAAGATGTCGTCAATGAAGAAAATGACAAATGAATCTAGGTAACCTCTAAATAGCCTATTCATTACATCCATAAATGCAGCCAACGTATTTGTGAGACCACGGAATTAAGTATGAACACATAGTGACTTATATCTAGTGTCGAAATGTCGTCTTTGGTATACGCCTCACCTCTACCCTAAGTTGGTGATACCCAGATCTCAAGTCACTCTTAGAAAGTAACTTTCCCCTTGGCCTTTGATTTAAAAAGATCCTTCCAATCCGAGGGAAGAGGATCTTAATCCTTAATATTGACTTTAATTGAGTTGGCGTTCGATCAATGCACATCCTAAGGCCCCCATCCCTTCTTTTTCACAAAATAAAAACCGGTGCAAGGCCCCTGAGAAATACTAGGTAAACTATAAATCCCTTGCCTAGTTAACTCTTAAGTTGAGCTTTACACCCTTTCAAGTCGGGCCAGTATTTCATCCGATAAGGAGGAATTGAAATGGGATTTGTATCCGCTAACAAGTCGATACAAAAATAAATTTTTTATTTGGGAAGAATACTGGGAAGATCATTAGGAAAGACCTTCATAAATTAACTAACTACGGGGACCGACATAATTGCAGGAATTTCGGAGTGTAAATCTTAGACTCTTATATATGGAATAAACACCCTTTAGAGATCATTTTGCATGCTATTAAACAAGAGATTACATGACATCTAGAAATAAAATTTCCCTTTTTGCACTCTAAAATTGTCTAATTTGGAAAGTTAAACTTCCCCACCCTCATTCTACAATGTACCGAGGAAAAGCAAGCATGGAACCAATCCTTACCCAAAATGAAGTCAAAATCAAGCATATCAAGTTGTACTAGTTCAACATAAGAAACTCTATTCTGTAAGATTATTAGACAATATCTATACACCATTTTTACAACAACCGACTCACCCACTGGGGTAGACACCAAAAAAGGTTCATGAAAGATATCGAGTAAAATGTACAACTTTTTAGCTATTGGAGGGGTAAAAAATGATAAAGTAGCACCAGGATCATGTAAGGCATATACATCAATAGAGAAGACTTTGAACATGCGGTCACCACATCGGGAGAAGTCTCTTACCCACCCCTAAAGCGGAGGGCATAGAAGCGGGTCTTCTTTAAAGCCTCATTTGAAGTACTTGCTTGGAATCTCTTCTCTTCCTCTTATCCCTTGCCTCTTATGCATGTTGGGTATGAACCATAAAAAGAGAAATGTTGATGTTGTCATTTAGAATAGGCAAATGACACTACTCTTGCAAATCATTCGACACCCCGTCACAAAGCGTCTCATTTCATCTCTTGGATCGAAAACCAAAGAAGGAGCATATTTTGACAATTTAGTGAATTTCAAGGAGTAATCATCAACAATCATTCCTCGTTGGCAAAGGTTGATGAACTCCACCACTTTGGCTTCCCTCTTCTCCCTAAGAAACAACCGATCAAAAAATCATTTTTGAACACTTCCCAAGTCACGCGTCCACCTCTTAAAGGCCTTTTGTCCCTCTATTGGACGTACCATGCTAGAGACACATCCTTGAGTTGATAGGTGGATAAGTCGTCCTTCTCACTAATAGATAACTCCATAGGATAAAGGATATTGTAAATTTTATCGATGAACTTTGGGTGGGACTTTTTCAACCTTGGACCCATAGAATGTAGGAGGGTTCATCCTAGTGAAATTCCTTTAAAAGGGAGGCCATGGTACCAACTTGTTGATGAGCTCGGGGTACAACCTACTGATTATCTTGTGTCGTCATGACTTGGGCTTAAGTAGTGGCGGCTTGTTCTTGTGTAGTAATGTCTTCGGCCATTTGAAAGAAAGAGGCCCTTATGTTCTCATCCATCAAAGGAAGAGAATTCATCGGGGCTTGGTAATCATTCACATCTACCTCAAGAGAAGGAACTTGATCACCACAGGGAGGAACTCCCGCATTAGCAATCTCTTCTTCAAGTCTTCATGCCGCATTTTTTCAAGTATTAATTGCCTATATTCACAATAAAAGAATTAGATGCAAAAGACCACAGAGTTAATACTAGAAAGGCGCAATTTTGGATTTCCAAGAAAGTGAGAGTTTCCTATGATATTTAACCTCATACTCTGATATCATGTTTTTCACATCCGGAATAGCCCCCACAAACAAATACACCAAACCGTTGTCCATCGTCACTTTTAGGACAAGACTATAACTCTCGCTATACATCATTACATTTATAGGTCAATTTAGCGGAAAATTTAAACATTTTGTTAACCTCTACTGGATGTTTACATAGACCTCCTACACATACAACAAATAGTATCCTATATCCTCAAGTATCCATAGCCCTTTCGTATAGAATATTACTTAGTCCTCCTACTTTTATTGCACATGAGAATATAAAGTATAAACCAAAATCATAATAGTTGTCTCATCTCATAACCATCTAATAAGAGTGTAATAACTTGTGTAAACCCATACATCAAAGTAAGAATGCTTTCTCATGGCTATACATGTTTTCATCCTAAATGGAAAAGAAAGAAACATAGATGTTCTTAAATTCAAAAACTCCATTAGATATAGTGTCCATCAGCCCTCGGGGGAAGTGGGAACACCCTATCTGGGATGATCAAAATATCCAAGGCCATTCTTTAATAATTTGTCAAATCACTTCAATTGCCCAAAACCTAAAATGTCGGTAAAAAGCAAGAAACGGGGTTAGTGCAACACTTGTACTAAGTATGAGACCATATTCATACACAGTTTGAAATCATGATAAGAAAAGGGACATTTAATAAAGTATGCACTTTTAATTCAAAAACATTTATGCACATTCAACAAGACTAACTTAACCAATAAAGCATATTCATTATGTCATAGGCATGTACATCATATGACCAACAACATCAAGTCTAGTCAATTAAACATACATAGCATATAGTTGAATACATAACAAAGTAACACTATCATCAAGTCATAGTAATAACAAGCATGTATAAGAGTACATTTCAACATAACCAAAGCAAGAACACTAACCGTGAACCCCTATCAAGCCAACAAGTGCAATGACTAAGCAAAGACCCATAACATTACTTAATCAAGTAACCCAATAGGAATCATGACTAACATCCTATTTCACGTAGCATAAAGTTTAAGAGTACACAACATTATACTTTGACAATGTGGACCAACATATATTCATTAGTGATACCAATAAACATATCTATCAACAATGTGCAAGTTCATCATATACATATTATATACCACCATAACATATTCATACATAAGAGCATCCTCCTAAGACACATTTCAAAGCTAATTAGTGCGATGTTTATGTAGAGTCCCATACCCCTACCTAGGCAAAGTTAAACCCCTTAGGTTATCTTAGTTAGAGTTCAATGCTTTAGTTCATTTTACCTTGTGGGAAAATATTTCCCTAACTAACATAGACAACATGAGCTAATGTGGAAACTGGTGTCATGGAACCCTCAACCAAAAGAAGGGGGACTACTTAACAAGGTAATACCAAAAGATTAACATAGCAAATACGTGGATCCACTAGCTAGTATTCCTATGGGGGCAAAACAGCTCAACAACTTGGAGATAAAGTTGGGACCCTCTTTATGATATATGCATTATAGTCTTCAATCTCAAGAGTATATTAGTGATCCAACCTTCCCTACGTGGGAAGGGACACTCCTCACTCTAGTTCACGTGGTGCTAAGCTAGAGGCCTTTTTGAAATTTGTTTAATGTCTTTATTTATCATCATAAATTATTATAGGTTATAGCGTCTAGACCTTGTATATTCATCATATTCATAGCTCAATAATTATTGGATGAGTATTGCCATTCCATTAAAATTCATATAGGTAAGGTTAACACATTAACATCTTCATATCATGATAAGAAAAATTTGGTAAATCATTTACTAGCCTTTAAACATTAACATCTTAAGCTAACACCTCACCAATCATAGTCAAGGCATTTCAATTAAACATCATACCACCCTATCAATCCTTATATAAGGCATACTCCAATACAAAATCATGACTCAATCACAATTAAGCACAAATTGAAGTAAAGGATATGGATCATAAGACTTACCAAGTCTCCTTCATAGTTTATCATCAAGGTCTTACAACAAACTCTCAATTAAACCCAATTTGGGTATACATCATCATAAGTCAATAACCAACATGATCACAAGGCTAGAAGAATCAGTAATTCACAATTTAATGTTAGATCATAGCTTCAAACAAGATACTTTGGTCAATACACAACATACTTCATAACCTAGATCAAGTTATCAACAAATATCATTAACAGACTAAAATGAACCCTAATTTAATAAAAAACCAAGTCAATTGAACCAATATAACCTAAATCATATCTAGATCATAACCAAGGGTTAAGGAGCAAGGGTCATCTTCTACAAAGTAGATCAAACAATAATTTTATATCATAATTAGGTTATAATAAATGTTAATATATTCACAATATCCAAAATAAATCATAAAAAAATCAATTCATAACATCAATCTAGTATTGGATGAAAACCCACTCGATAACTCAACTTTGGAAATGAATTTGATGGAAACCTTTAAGGAAAGAGGTACCAAAGGTAAATTAGATCCCATAACTCACTAATTGATGAATATTTTTGGAATAAATTGATCCCTTTAATTCATTAAACCCTCCCCTAGCTTGGTCTTCAACGGTTTCTTCTAGTAGAGAGAGAAAGAAGAGAGAAGGAACAGAGTTATGATTAGTCTAATAGGGTTTTTGTATTTATATAGGGGATACATACTTAACTAAGATTTCAACTAATACCCCTGCATACTCTAATCCCTTTAGTTCCATTAATTGGGGTCAAGTGAAAATTTGTAGAAAATTACAGATCCTGTCGAACGAGACCACGATCGATGGATCATTGGGCGTCGATATCCAAACCCCCCTTCCGTGCTGCACATCTTCGTCTTGGTCTATACGATGTCAAAATGACACACTTCAGATGGCTCATTACTTTCATCGTGGTGGCAATCGACACTCCCACCTCATTCACCAATGCCCTGTCTGTGGCATCCATTGGTGACACTGTCTTGTGAACTCATTCCTACCAAAACACAGTGAACTCCTTTCCTTTGAGGTTTCCCTATCAAAGTTATCCTAAGACTCACTAAGGTAAGACATGAAGTAACCGCCCATACACCCTCTTAAATACGTGCCTATGTGATCCTTAAGATTACGAACCATAGGCTTACCTCGCACGGGAAACAAGTCCACACTCTATAACAAGACATTAGAAGAACAATCATGCATTAAGAACTTCACATAAGTTCCCTTTACAAAGTGGACTAACAAGTTACACAAAGTGCAATGTGAGAATAGAATTCCATACTACTACTCCCACTTTGTGATCCTTGAGGAATCCATGAGGTTAGGTACACCACATTTATCATTCATAAACTTCATTATACAAGACCTAATTTTTACACGATTTCTTAAAATTAAACATTAATTCACATAACTTCATTTCATTACATAATTACACATTCATACATTAAGACAAAGACACACCAAGACTCTCCTTTCAAGTATCTACTTGTGCAATGGATAAATAAAATCATATACCACCACCTACCCTAAGAAGAACACTATTTAGGAGACTTAGATCATTATTTTCTTTTATGGGAGATAGCTTTAACCAACATATACCATGAGAGCAAGACATGAAATCCCTATATTAACCCCTATTGGATGAGGGATCCCCACTTGACTATGGTAGGGTCATTCTTTTAGCCTTTACATGGAATCTCTAATAGCAACATCTATGCGGGCACATAGTTAAGGCATAAGGAGATTGCTTCTAAGTAACTCATTCTGTACAAACGAGGAGTACTCATATCAAGAGGTACATTGGGTACAACATTTCTACTTACAATGTGTACACAACCCTTCTTTAAATCCTCTCGGTGCTAAGCATAACTCCCCCACAGAGTCTCAAACATTCCTTATTATTGGTAAAGTTACAGCTAATTAGTGCAACATCTCAACTTACAAACCATACTTATCCCTAGAGGTTACATTGGAATACTAAATCTCAACTCAAAGAGGGTATCCAACCTCCAACCTATGTTAGAAAGCTCTTGGTAATAGTGAGGTTGATACTAAATACTTTATCTCAACTAACGAAGAGTGTTAACCCCAAAACCCCCCTTTTTATTCACATTCATTCAATCATTCATTCAATGTGTGAGTGTGTGTGTGTACATGTGATCACACCTTTCACATAATCTCCATTTTCATAACATTGACTTTTTAACATGCTTACACCTTCATTAATCATATTTCACACTTTAACATGCTTCATATAAGCATATAGTTCACTTAGACAAAATCTCTAGCATACTTCACATAACAAGATTCTTTAAGCACATCAACGATACAGCATCATTATCATCTTACTTGACATTATATGCCTTCATGAACTGATTCACAATACATATATTTATAAAAGGTAATCATGAACATCAAGTAAACACTGCCAACAAAGGTTGACGATACCACTCAAGAATCATTTCAATGGAAACTAAGAATAATACAACAACTTACACTTCATCCAATCATTCCCCACCTATTCACAATTTATCGAATAATTCATCATAAAATATCCCTTAGGGAAGTAGATAAAACACGATATAAACATAAATAGAACTAGTTCTAACATTCTCGATCATACTCATTAAACCTATTTCATAAGCTAAAAGTTTATAAAAAGAATAAACATGGTGTCACTAGGGTTGTCATTAAAATCCTCATTTAATACTAATATGAACTCATTTTAATCATTAAAACATTTTCATACAAAGACCCATGCTTAAGGTCAAGGAATAAGGAAGTTTGAAGTTTGAAACCCTTTTAAAAATATCTTTGAAGATGCTCCTTGAATGAAGTAATGTTAAAGGATGACTACCATACCTCAGTAAGAAGAAACACATGAATTTTTTATAAAGAAACATCCACAACCAGCCCCTTCTATCCCTTCCTTGAGTTCAAGCTTCTATTGGGTTTTGAGGGAGAGTCTCTCTTGAGGGAGGGTTTTGGGTTTTTAAAATGAAGTCTAAAATTAGGTCTTAGTGTTTGAACCCTCTTAATATACCTAAAAGACCTTAGAATAATCAGACATGGTTCACAAAAGACCTGGGGTGAATTTACTGAATACCCCAAAACTTCGCAGATTTTTTACCGCTTTACAAGCACCACCTACATCCCCTTAGTGACAAGCCGTCACCTAGTCGACACCCCTTTGATGGGGTCCTTCGATTGGGTCTGAGCCTCCATCTTGATCAAGATATATAGACCTTGCATGGACAAACGCGCTTAAGGTCGACAGGCCGTCATTTAACCAACGGTCCATCCCTTGTGGCCGTCATTACTAACTGCTTGGAAGCATCCTGCCAAAGAGACGAGGTCCTCCTCTAGGTCCCCTCGTCTGTCCAAGGTGGAGACGTACCTGGACGTTAAAACCCCTGAACATGATCATATGGGTCCTAGGATCATCCCACCTCAGTTAAAAGTAAAAAGAACATGTAAATCTTGTTAAACACATGAGGACACACAAGCAATTTCACTACAACATTTTATATCTCCAACAACCCTAGAGAAGTGTGGCCTAAACTATGAAAAAGTGTGGCCTTTTGTAAAAGGCCACACTTTTCCAGGTGTAGTCCGAAAACAGTGAAACCTTAGAGGAGTTGAGACGACGCTTTACAACGTAGTCTTATCATCTCGCTTAAAGCGTACCCTAAAAGGAAAAAGCACTCTTTGTACTACATTACAAAGTGATTGCATATGAGCAACACTTTTAATCGTACCTCAAATCAAAAAGGCCACACTTTTGCTCTTACGCTTAAAAGTGTTGCCTTATCAGCTACACTTTGAAGCGTACTTAAAAAAGACAAACGCCACGCTTTTGCTGCTACGTTTAAAGTGTTTGCCTTATCAGCTACACTTAAAGCGTGGCCTTTTCTACATATTGCCCGCACACTTATCAAGTGGTCGCCTTCTCTATCTAATGTACTGAAAGAACTTTGAAGTGTTTGTCCTTCTCAAAGTGCATACACAATTTACTGTCCTATGCCACATTTCTAATTAACAATACTCCAATATATATTTCAATAAATAATCTCTAAGCCGCAATAAGTAATTTAGAATTATAGATTTCCCATAAAGTACTTTAGAAGATAGAATTTGTTTGTGCACATAACCCAACTTATGCATCAATATTCTAAATTTGTAACACAATAAATCAATATGTATATTATACTTTACAATAGTTTAAAAATTCTTTATCATCAACTTAAATTGATCACCACCTCTCCATTTCTACACAAATAAGATATTGGCAATTTAAATATAAGAGGTAAGAAAGTTCAGATTGCAACAACTTATAGAGATCAAGAAAAATCCAGAAATTACGGAAAAATTAGATTGCATCTTTGATGTTTTTCAAAGTAGATCTGTACTTGTGTTTTGTATGTGCAAAGTAGATGATCTTCCCTTAGGTTGTCTACGATTCCAATGAGCTCAAAAAAAAACAAGAATATTTCAATTAGGTGTTCATACTTCATAAGAAACACTATAAACTATTGGTGTTTATAAAATAACCGTGATGCACACAATAAACACGAACACTAGAAAAAGAATAAATGGGGAAGACAACAAACAATTAGATCATTCTCCTAATAAGAATTTTTTTATTGTTTGTAGTTAATGGAAGCATGCTTCTCTAGGAGTAACACCATTTATGGTAATAACAGGTATATTCCTAATAATAAGAAGAAAATAAACTTTGACTCACAGAATATTAATATATAGAAAAACAAAATGATAGTGGAATTGGTATGGAATATCACGAGTACCTGTACTTCATGCCATACAGAAAATAGATATTTCTGTCCAAGATTATTTAAGGTTTGTTTATAATTCAGAACACGCCCACCAAATTAATAGAAGCCTGAAATCAAAAAACTATACTATGCAGCCGCAGTTACAGACCTCATTCAAAACCAATCTAACAGATTGCAGATACTGGTGCCATGCTAAAGTTTCATTTGCAGAGGTTTAGACAGATCCAATTTGCAAGATAGTACAGACCTATATAAATGCTGTATGTTCTATACCAATACCGAAAAAACTGTGACAAACCAAAGACAAAACCTTAGCTTAATATTTTAAACCTAATCATTAACAACAACTAAAGAAAAGAAAGTACCAATGTAGATTACATTCAGCAGCAAAATTAAGAAAATTAATTAGTTTCCTTGAGTTAGTTAATATGTCCACCCACTCAACACAAGGAACTAAATTCGTGACATTGGCAAACAACTTCAACCATACCAAACAAAGATGACAGTGGTCAAGAGAAACAAACCTTAGCTCAATTCAACCCCAAAACCATCACAACCTAAAGAAAGAAACTGCTGTCATATTTATAGTCGGTTTCGGCCACCAATTCAATAATATTCAAACCATAATCCAGAAGATATGCAATTTAATTGAGTATCGTCATCTATGCAAATTAATTAATTATTCCAAGTTCCAGAGAGGCAACCTATTAAACTTTGATACCCAACAACCTACTTGATAGCATCAATCTCCCACAAACTAAATCACATACCTGTTAACAGCCTGGAAAACCTTTTTCTACTTTCGAATCGAAGCGCACATTTCACATCATTGGAGGATACCGGTCAGACTAGAACATATTTCAAGCTACTTTGCACATGAATTCAAACATGAATTACAGTAAATAAGCCAATACATACCCCAACAAGAAGATTCTGAGAAACACGAGGACTAATTTGAAAATGTACTAAATATCTTTTTGACCATCATGAGTCCGTCAACCGACCCGAAAGATGTAGAGGAATTTCGCCTTTACAGCTTGGTGCACTACCCGCATCAATACGTTGAAGCCAATGTTAGATAAAACACTCCCTTGCTACTAGAACAGTTCAATCCAGGGTTTTTTTTTGAAGCGAATTGCTAAACAAGTCACATTTCTACCCTCTTTTCACTTCTCTTATTTCATTCATTCTTATTCATAGACGTGATTTCTTAGAATTTTTTTTTTTAGCTTGGCTATCTTCACTCATCTTCTCAAAGAACTGCCTGTTCACTGAATCTACATAGCATCATAAGTCGACCAGGCTGGCTCTTTACCCAACGCTCCGCTACTGCCTTAAAAAGCAAATACAATCTGTCAAGTTTCCTTGGAATTTTGGCGATTTTGAAGTTCATCCTATTGAATAAAATTTTGCATTGATATAATCAGTAAGAGTTTTATTGTTCATAAGTTAACTTTCAATTGGACAAATCCCTTCAATCATATTTAAAAAAAACCCATTATCACCCGCAAAACAATGCTAAACTTTTAAACCTGAATTTTAATTCATCATTAATACCCTTTAAAAAACATCCTATTGCACTTGAGTATCACCATACAAAGTCCTTTACACACCTCATTTGTACGAGTTGGCAATAAACATTTCAGACTTTGATGTTCCTCATGTTTTCTTCTTTGGTTTTTAACGCTACATAATTACTATAAAAAGATATTTACAAAAGGTATCAACTATTGGAGGAATACAAAGGGATTAAATGCTATATGGCCGGAAGATGCTGCAGTTTACCAATGCCACGCGTACTCTTTCAAATACCATTTTTTTGTATGTTGTTTCTCTCTCTCAACATGGTTAAGGCAAACAATAATTGTAAAGATACCACTTTGTTATGATGTTATTCTGCTCTACAAACAGTGAGGGTGAAAGCAAACAATCACTTGTTAAAATACACTGAAGATTTGCAAATATTACTGCAGTGAAAAGCCAGTCTGCATAATTTTCAATACAGCATTTTCTTAATATTTCAAATTGTTCTTATCTTTTATTTATACATCCTCACTCTCATAAATTGATTCATGATATTTCCATACCTTATTAGTATGTTCATTTACGTTTTCTCATCTTCAGAATTGCCTTTTTATATGATTTAATTAGGCTGTTTTTATGCTTCCATGCTCTTGTTTTCCTACGCTAGTAATGTCTTTTGTATCAATTTCATTTATACATTTTTATTTAGGCATTTGCATGATATATATATACAAAACCAATTGTAGAATATAAATGATGATTCCCATTCAGGTACAGGGTTATTGGACTTCATCAAAATATGTTTATTCAAGAAAATATTTATCTTGATGTATAGAAGTTGAAAATATGTCATAAAAATTGTATTTGAAACAACCTTGCTTTCTTCTCTTGTTGCTAACTTAGATCCTCAATGCCTCAGCATTTCTCCTCTTATACACACACAAATTAAGCTCTTCGTCTATCTTCACTCAGTTACGGCTACTTTCTTCGCTATTCCTCCTAAAGGCTGGAAATCGCAACTTCCATTTTGACTATTTATCAAGTTTGAAAAAGACTGATATATGAACAAACTTTTATTTCAAATTTTTCAACTTTACATATATAATATAAACATATATCTTAGAATAACATCTAATAAAATTACTTTTCCCTAGCGGGAGAAGTTACTTACTCACTCATTATTTTCTCACTTTTAAGCTTACTCAAATAAAACGATTCTAAAAACTCACCACTACTTACATAAAATATTTCTCCTTTTATAGATAACCAGGAGGGACTTATTTACAACATAACTTTCTTTAAAGGACTTCCTTTAAAGATTACATTAGTTACCGCCACGATCAAAGATTCTTTTCTTTGTTATCTTCAATGCCTGCCTTGTTGCTTTTGGGCCGACAAAGAAAAAGATCTTTTTTCTTTAATGTCTTTTTCTTCATTTTGCTGACTAACTGCTATGACGTCTCCTGCTGATGACTATCGCTACGTCTTCATCTCCTCGTTGATCTTCTTTCTTATAGATCATGTTTTATGTTGTAGCATCTGCATGCTATTTTCCATGTTTCTCCGTTAGCTCCTAACACCATGAACTCAATGATCACAGGATTCTTTATCTTTAATATTTCTGACTTAGATCTTCCTTTTGGTCAATTAAAAAAACCCAGTGCTCAAAATCTGATCTAATACCCTGAATTCATTCTGGTAAAATCCGTTTAGAATAGCATATAAGGATTTTTATCCCTAATGCTCGGCTGCGTTTGTAATCCATTTTTTATCTAGAATACAGGGAGTTTTTGTCTACTCCCGTTGCGCTTAAACATTAAAATCTTTTAGTTTCTCACACTGTTATGTTAGTTAAGATAGGATACAGTTGCCTGAGAATCCTTGCATTTTAATTGGAAAACTGTAAGAATCTGCAGTATACTCTCCCATCGCCTGGGCTGAATTTCTTGATGCCTTCCAAAGCGAATCACAAGCAGACCCCTCACTTCCCCTGCTTCACCCCATCTATTCCCTGACCGGGGGTCTGAGCGTGGGTATGATTCAGGGGGTCCCGCCGGGAACGTGTGCGGGGCTCTCTCCGGCTGACGGCGTCGGGGAGAGTGCGGGCATTATATACTGCCATGAAGGGGGGGGGATTGGGGGGAGGCGAGAGAGGAGGTAGGAAGGAGTGGCGGGAGAGGGAAAGTACAGTTCGGGTGGGGGGTAGAGGGTGAGGGGGGGAGGGGAACGGAGAGGGCATGGGTAAGAGCATGAGGGTAGGGTTTGAGAGGAGATATGGGAGGTAGAGGGGGGGGGGGGGGAAGGGAAGGGGATGGGGGGGGAAAGAAGGGGGGGTGGGGGGGATGGGGTGGGGGGTTGAGGGGAGGAAAGAGCAGATTAAGGTGGGAGGGGGTGGGGGAGTAGGGTATGTTAGTGGTGCAAAATGGGCGGGGTGGTGGAGGGTTGGAGGGGGGGGGGTGGAGGGGGTTTGAGGGACGGGGAAGGGGCGGGGGTCGAAGATTAGGGGGGGACTTGGCTGAAAGTTCCTTGATTGCTTCGAACAATCTTGTCGTTGTTGGGTATATTTCCTTGAATCGTGGACCTGTGTAACTCGATCCAAATATCCAAACTCGAAAAATTAGTTGTAAATCTCGGATCCCATTTGGGAATATTGATATTCTAGGAAACACACTTGTTGTTCCGAAAATCCATATGTTTCTCCACTTGTGCTCTGGGAGATTGTAAATGTAATCTGGTTGAATGTCAGGATACTCTTCTTCCTTTGGATGGCTGATTTCCCTGCAAGACAATATTTTTTTTCGCAGAAGAAGTTTGGTTATTTTTATTTGTCGGTTTCCCAGATATTTTTTCAGTCTTCACTGAAGATGACTTGATGCTTCGTTTGCTTGCTTCTCTTACATCGTTTTGGATGAAGATGGCCCATATCCGTGCGTACCGTCGGATGTTTTTTTCCCACCTTAGGTGCTGGTGGGACATCTCTTGCCACCCTTGTGAGATGAGATTTCCTCTCAGATTGAATTCTTAATTGGACGTGTGGTCCAAGTGTTCGCAGAAAGTAAAAATTTCCCTCATATTTTCAACTTGATCCGTGCCGAGTTGATAATTGAACTGCAACATTCGAGCTTGTTCCTTCTAACTTGAGAGTTCATCTCTGATTTTGAACAAATTTTTGTCCTTTTCATCTATGGATTCATCACTTTTTTGCATCTCTCGTAGATCCTATTACTAGGATTTTCGTTTGATGTCCATATTGGACGTTTCTTGATAAGACCTCTGTCATAAAATTGTCAGTTCCTTATGTGGTTCTATTTTAGGGATGTATAAATTGCACAAAAAGTTTCCATCTATGATCTTTGTACTGTGGTTCAGAAGTATCTATTATTTTTAGTCTCAACTTGAGTGTTAATCAGTTCTAATAACGATTGGTGTGTTGTAGGAGAGAAGAATGTAGAGAAGTTTCTAATTCCTGTTAACAAATTGCTAAGTATTCCCTTTTTCCATTAGTGGAGATAGTCTTGTTTCTGCATCATTAATGTAGCCGGGGGGTGAACCGGCCTTGGTTACCGTGGGGGGGTTACAAATTTTGTGTTGTAAATCGTTGCAAAATAGCAGCGCCAAGATAAATCTGATGCATCTGTTTGTATTTTAATTACATTTTCATCAGGTAGTCTTAGTTTGGCAATTTTGCACATCTTCTTTTAAGCTTTTTTCACGTTTGCGTGTTAATTCTGTCCACCAAGTCTAGGGGGGGCATTTTTTCTATTCATTTTTTGAGAAACTTTCTCTTTTTTCTAATTCTTTATAGGTGGTCTTTGTCCTGCATAATTTTTGAAAAGAGGCCGTAGAAATTTTTGGATTTGCTTGTTTTGTTTGTAAGTTTAATCCGAAATTCCTATGATTTTGCTACAATGTGACTTGAAGTTCTATTCCTTTTTAGAAATTATCATTACCACCAATTCTATTCATTTTTATTTATTTAAGACTTTTTTTTTTTTTTTTGACTTAAAATTCATTCCATTTTTTTCAACATTTTTCTGAAAAAAATTTCAAATGTTTTAAATGGTCTCATATGTTTTAGAACATATTAATATATCATCGATATAGACTAATCAAATAGTTTTCTTCTTGAGAAGATCTTATCCATTCTTCCTTTGGAATATGGTGTGGTTTGGTTTTTAATCAGGCAATTACTAACCGCTTCCCGTAATGTCTCATCAAGGTGTACTGACAGCAATTTTTTATTGAGCTCCTTCTAATTTTATTTGCAAATTCATTTTACAGTCAAATTTTTGAAAAATTTTCTTTCCTTTTGCAAGGTTAATTAAATTATTTTTATTTGGAATAAAGTATCCATCAAATAAACAATTTTTATTATTCTTTATAGTTTATTACCATTCTTGCTTTTCCTCTTTTTTATTCCAGCCATGATTTTCTTACTAAGATGTTTGGACTACTATGAGGAATTTTTCCTCATTCTTATGAGTTTTAATTTATAACTCATTAATTTGAATTTTGAATTCTATTTAAGCTTCTTCGTTATATAACCTTGGGTTTACCTAATTATTATGTTTGGATCTTTTAGTATTAAACTGGCTTTTTCATGGCTTTGTTTCCCAGTTTTTCTAATGGATTTTCCTCCAAGATTTTTGTAGATTTTTCTTTAATTTTTTCCAAATTAAGAACATTTAACAAGTAATTTTTTCTTATGATTACTAAGTATTTTCTTTTTATTTTCTTATCTTTTTCAATATTATAGACAGTTTGTATTCTTTGGGAGTTTAATGTAATATCCACAGGTTTTTTTCAGATTTATCATATATAATATTGTTGATAATTTTGAAATTAATTGTATGAAATCGTTTCCCTACCAATAAATCTGTTTCCAGTTTTTAATCATAACAAAACAATTTTCTTAGAAACAATTTTTGTCCTAAAAGTATTTCTACCTTTTCTTTCAATTTTTGTTTAATTTTTCTTTTATCTCCTGTGATCCCTATCATAGAGATTGATTTTTATTAAAGTTCCCACTTTTATTTAAAAAGATTTGCTAGACTAGCTTCGATTCCATTTCTCTATTTGACAACAGTTGTCAATTTTGGTATCTAGATTTGTTTCTTCGTATAAAACTGAACTTTAAAAGTTATTTTCTTTTGCATTTATATTTGGGGGTAAAAAGAAACAATTTCATTTTTATATATTTATTTCTATCCTCTCTTTCCGATTGTATAGTCTTCAAATCCGTTTTAGAAAATAAATTTCCTAATATATTTCTTGATTACTTCGTGATTTATGATATACATGGAAGTGTTATCTTTCTTATTGTTCTAGTTTTGTATGGTAAAATCTCCCATATTTTTACAACTAAAATATTACCTTCACAGGTTTTATATATATACTGTTCTCGCTTCATAAACGTTAATCCATTTATAAGATTTTCCTTTTATGTGGTTACGTTGCTCCTGTTTTGTATCAGTATATTCTGATTTTTTCTATGCGAAACCATTGGAAATCCTTCCTCCTTTATTTTCAATATATTGAAATGTTCGTTTTTATGGAATATCTACTAGATATCACTTTTCGTTGATCTTTTTCCATATTCTAATGGAAGTCTAGATTTGCTGAGTCTTCCCTAGTTCATGTGTTTTTCCAAATCGAAATTTCTATTCGCTGGAATCTGTGCTTGGTTGAATTTCTGTTTCAATAATTTTAGCAATTCCTGCACAATCCTGATCTATTTCAATAGATTCTTTTATTTTTATACACACTCTCCATAATAGAATTAGTTTAAACTGTGTATAATTCCTGATAATAGATACTCATTATATGATTACCTGTTTGAATAGATCATTTCTTTTGATCTGAAAATGTTAGACTTAATGCTCATTAAAGTCGGGTCTTTTGTGGATATACATATCTTGGTATAAGTGAAGAGAAGCTTATGTAAATGCTAAATTTCCTTCCACATTCCAAGATTTCCTTCTCTTGCTTTCAATAAATCTTTTCACTATAAATTATTACCTATTGCAATTTTTATTCCTCTTTAAGGTTGAGTGACCAATATTTTGAATTCCTCCTAAATGAACATAATTCATTTTTTTCTTTTTTCCTTTTCATGAATTTTTTCTTTAAATTTGATTTATCATTGGTTTTTGTTAATAAATTTAACTATGTTTTCTCGTGGTTTGGGATAATTTCGATTACTTTTCTTTCTTGGTATTCATGATAGATATTTAATCCTCTTGTGAAATTCTTTGCATTCTGCTTATAGATTAATCTTTTGTCTTAAGATTTAATTTTAATCCTTGGATTTTTTTAAATGTTTCAACCATCGAAATTGCTTTTCATATGCGAACCATGGTGATCTTCTTCTGTAATCTATTTGTACAAGACGTTTTTCTTTTCTTGAATTCTTGGTTCATTTATTCAGATTCTTCTGAACTAGTTGAGTATTCTTCCTAAACTTCATCAAAGGAATCATCATTTCTATAGTTTTATAGATTCTAAATCTGAATCTATTTCTATTCTATCTAATTTTTGTGAGATTTCACTATGTTTTTTTGTTACCTTCATAACTTTTGTGTCCTTCTTCTCCACAATTATAACCTTTTACATTTAGTTTTAGTTTTTTCAAATTCTCTTTTCCTTTATACATACCTTTTCTTGGGTATGGTATTTTTGTTTAGAGTGTAAAATGTTTCTTTTACTAATCCTTTCTTGAATGGTTTTTTTCTTTTTAACGGGTCTATCATCACATCCCCATTGTTAGATGCCTGTGTATCTTTACAATATTTTGTGTATTTATTCTTTTAGCTTTTTCTTGCATATTATGGACCCATAACTGTGCTAATCTATTGTTTAGGAACTTATTCTTTTGGCCAAGCAGTCCTCCTCATATTTTTCTTTTTTTCATATTCTTCTCTAAATGTTGGCCCAAAAGCCGGGGTAAAATTTTTTGATAGTATTTTTCTAAGTATGGTAACATTTCTTACCGCTATCAAATATTTTTAGTAATATTCTTCTTCGTTCGAATTTCACCAGTGTATTCTCGAATATTTAGAAACAGGATTTAATAAAAATAAAACAAGGATTTAATACAATATAAAGTATATCTAATAGATATTCCAGAACAAAACGACATTCAAATATATTGAAAATAGAGGAGGATTTGCAATGGATTAGATGGAAAATCAAAATATACTGAACAAACAGGAGCAACTGCTAACCACATACAAGAAAATCTTATAAATGGATGACCAGTTTATGAAGGAGAACATAACAATATAAAACCTTAAGGTAATAATTTTAGTTGTAAATAAGTTAGATTTTACCTATCAACTAACACAATATAGAGATAAACATTCCTGTTATATCATAAACAGCGAAAGTTTCAAGAAATAATCTTAGAAAATTTATTTCGAAATGATTTAGGAATCCTATAACATCGGAAGAGATGGTAATAGAAATAATATATAAAAATGAAACTTGTTTTTCTTACCAAAAATATAAATGCCAAGAAACAACTTTTAAGTTTCATGTTGTATAGAAATAACAATCTCTGATTACAAAATTGACACTTGTTTTTCAATAGATAATGATCTGAAGCTAGTCTATCAAAATCTTTTTAATAAAATTGGGACTTTATCAATACATATCTATGATGAATCACAGGAGATAACTGAAAATAAACAAAATCGAAAGAAAGGTAGATAATTTTAGGATCAAAATTATTTCTATATACAAATTTTTTGCTTATGATAAACTGGAACAGATTTATGTTAGTAATGAATTTCATACAACATTTCAAAATTATCAACAATCATTATATATGATAAATCTTAAAACACCTTTGGATATACATTAAAATCCCAAGAAATACAAAATGTCTATAATCTTGAAAAAGATAAAGCTAAATTAAAGAAATATTATATAATCTAAGAAACTTACTGTAATGTCTTAGTTGAAAAAATTAAAGAAAATCTACAAAATTTATGGAGAATCCATAGAAAATGGGAACAATCCATGAAAAAGCAAGTTTAATACTAAAATCCAAACTATAATTAGGGTAAACCTATTTTTATAACGAAGAAGATAAAATAGAATTCAAAATTCAAATTAATGAGTGTAAGAAAATTAAAAATCATAATAATGAGCAAACGTCCTCATAGTAGTCCACATTCTTAGTAAGAATCATGCTGAATTAAAAATAGGAAAGGCCTATATGGAATAACTTAAAGAATTACATACAAATTGTTTATTTGATGGATACTTTATTCTAATACAAACAATTTAATTAACCTTGCAAAGGAAAGACTTATTTTCAAATTGACTGTAAAAGTTGGATTTTGGCAATACCATCTAGAAAAAGCTCATTAAATTAACTGCTTTCAACACCTAATGGATTTACGATGGTTAGTAAATGCCTTTTGATTAAAAAAGCACCACAAATATTCCAAAGAAAAATTGGATAAGATCTTCTCAGAAGAAAACTATTTGATAGTCTATATCGGTGATATATTATATTTCTAAACATATGAAGACCATTTAAAACATTTGAAAAAATTTCAGTAAAATGTTTGGAATGGAATAATTTTTATGTAAAAAAGCTGAAATAAATAACAATGAAATTAGAAATTTTTGGAATGATAATTTCTAAAAATGGTAATAGAACGTCAGCTCACATTGCTAGAAAATCATAGAATTCCTATAAACGTACAACAAAACAAGAAATCCAAAAATTTCTAGGTTGTTTAATTATGCAGGGAATTTATACAGAAATTCGCAAAAAAGAGAAATTTGCTACAAAATTAATAAGAAAACAAATATACTTGGTTGGACGAGAAGAATACACAAAATTGTAAAAGCTAAAGAATAATGTGCAAAATTGCCAAACTACACTACCTGATAAAAATGTATAAGCTAATATAAAACATATGCATCGATTATCATTGGAGTGCTATTTTTCAAACAGATCTTTAAAACTCAATTTGCATGTACACAAGCGGTACATTTAATGATGCAGAATAAGATATTCCACTAGAAAAGGAATTACTAGCAATTGTTAAAGAATTAGAAAATCTCGTACATTTCTTTTACCAAAACAATTCCGTATTAGAACTGATAACACTCAAGTTTGCAGGACTAATAAATAATAGAATTACCTTCTGAACCACGTCAGAATACTTCATAGCTGCCAACTTTTGTCATTTTATACATTTTAAATAGAACACATAAAAGAGGCTGCAATTTTCTTGCAGATTTCTTATCAAGAAACGTCCACTATGGACAATCAGGAAAATCCCTATCTGTAAATGGATATACACAAGAATGAAAAAAAGTGGATGAACCTAGATTAAAAAGGGACAAAATTTTTGTTCAAATCAGAGATGAACCTCAAAGTTATCAGAACAATCTCGAATGTTGAAGTTTCGAAATAATCAACTCGGCACACGGATCAAGCTGAAAATATGATAGAATTTATTTTTACTTCTCTGCGAACACTTGGACACACGTCCAATTAAGATTCAAATCTTAGAGGAAATAATCGTCCCTCACCCAGGTGGCAGGAGATGTCCCCACCAGCGCCCCTATTGCAAAAAACATCTCGACGGTAACTCACTGAATATTCCATCTTTCGTCCAACGGATGTAAGAGAAAGCCGAGCAACGAACATAGCTCCATCTTCAGTGACGACTGAAAAAATATCTTTGAAACAGAAATAAAAATAACCCAACTCTTCTCCTGGAGAAAATGAATGTCTTTATCAGGAAATCAGCATCCAAAGAAGCCAGAGTATCTGACATTCACCATTACATTTACACAATCTCCCAGAGCACATTGGAGAAACATAGGGAGTTTTAGGAACACAGTTTGTTTCCTAGACTATCAATATTCCCAAATGTATCCCCGACTTTACAGCTCATTATTCGAGTTTGGATATTTGGATCGAGTATACACAGGTCCAGATCTCAATAACTATCCACTACGACAGATTGTTCGAATCAACACTACTTCAGCCAAGGCGATGGAAGAGTATACTGCAGATTCTACAGTATTCCAATAGAATGCCAGGATTCTCAGGCATACTATCCTACTCTTAACTACATAACAGTTGAGAAACTAAAAGATTTTAATGTTAAGGCAACGGGAGTAGACAAAAAACTCCCTTATCTTAATAAAAAATTTCTCAAACAAGAAAGCATTAGGGATAATCCTTATTTGCTATTCTAAACAGATTTTATGTGAATTGATGTGTATTCAGGGGGTATAAGATCCAAGGGATTCTGACTGGAATTTTATTACCAACGAAGATCGAAGTCAAGCACTAGTTCCAGTGGAAAGAATCCTTGAGCATTGAGCTATCACAATATTCCGTCCTA